>VYWZ01000069.1:0-24188 GCA_008711595.1 Fusarium xyrophilum | reverse complement strand
AGGAGCCTATAGCCTAATTAAGGCTATTATATAACTAACTATAATCTTATAAATATAATTAAACTAGTATTAAGTTAGGCTAATGATGAAAACTGCTATAAGCTTAATAAAATAGCTATTTCTAAGTGAACTTCAATTCACTAAACTTATTATATAGATTAAGCTTATTTAAATTATTTAATAAGCATAGTCTAGCGAGCTAAGAAGCTATTAGCTATAAAGAAAAGCTTAACCCTTAATTTTAATAAGGTTACTTTCCTTATAGCCTTAATAGGTTGAGGCCTATATACAGAGTAGCTTATAAATATGATTATTAAGGCTAAATAGGTAGTCTATATCTTCCTAATTATATAGAAATGAGGATAGCGTGTCTGCAGATAGAGTTGGATAAAGGCAGGGTAATAGCAGGGTTTTAAGGAATTACCTGAAGTCAATGATGACTCCACTAATTGGATATATATGCCGAGGCACGTGACTAATTAACCTTATATCTCAGAGCTATAGATAAAGTAAAAACAGTAAAGAAACAGTAGTTGAAACTAGGTTAATTAAGAATAGATCTCTTGATATATTAATAAGTAAGAAAAGAAGGTATATAAGTCACGTGCTGCTCAGCACTGGTCGGATGACTAGGCGGGGTTAATGGTCGGTTGAGCTACATTCTCCTCTCTCTGCTCTCCTGTACAATTCGGTCTAGATCCTTACACAGCGGATCATACCCAGTAACAAAAAGCAATTGTCAGTCACAGGCAAGTCAAAGAGCCCAAAAGAAAAGAGGCAGACAGACACAAAAAAAAAAAAAGAAAATTACTGGCTCTTCCTCCAGCCTCACTAAAACCACACCTCCCGTCCCGTCGTCACCTTGTCTGTCTACCTGAGGTATTCCCCTCCACCCTCGCTTCCTCTCCCTTTTTTCTCCCTTTTTTTTGCCCATCCGCACGTTCGAGTTCGCAAACCCACGCCAAATTCATACCCTGGCCCCCTTTTCGAAACCTTCGAGAATTTCTATCAAGAACCGGGGCGAATAGCGGTCAGACCCCCTTACCTCTGTACTTTGCCTAGGTTTCCCCACTCTCTCGCTCTCCCTTGCCTTGCGACAGGTTCAGCTTCTGTCCATGACCTTAACCGTACCGGGACAAGCGCACTTGAGATCCCCGGAACCCAAGTCAAGTCAAGTCAAGTATTCAGAGGGTGCGTGCGCTCGCTCGCTCGCTCTCTCGAAACTGACGGCACAGTACAGAGTACATACGGTCGATGCCGAAAGGCTTGCGGGGTCATGGCAATCGACACGAGATGATGGATGGATCCTCTCATTTCTTCCATGATTGAGGGAACAATCGACAATCCAATCCAATCCCCCAACACACACTCCAGCCCGCCGTTGTACATACATGCATACATACACAAACTTGGTGTTGGTCCGAAAACGGCGTCAATAGACAAGCTGCAACCAACGCCCGAGACGTCGGAGCGTTTTCAACCGTCGTGCAGATGCTTCCAATACTTACGGTTGCATACATACATACAATAATTACACAAATACATATGCAGATGCTGCATGTCGGCGGTTCAAAAGTGCACCATCACGATGATGGATGGATGGATGGATGGATGGATGGATGTGACGATACGGATGCTTCATAGCGAATTCCAAGTCATTACATCGTATCTGGCCCTCCCTGCCTTGAGCGATTCGTTTGGATCGGGCCACCCAGCCTGCTGGGTTTGGCATCGCCCACACTGCTTTTCTGAAACACACCCTACTCGATTTTTCTGCTCCTCATCCTGCTCTCTTTTTTGCCTGCCTTGCCTGCCTCACTTTTTTCTTCCCTTGAACAGGCGGGGGTGTCTTAGCCCATATGTCAAGGAGGCTTCTTTACCGAGACTACCTCATTTGTACAATCGACGAGATGCATCAGATCAACCCAGCCCACCGGGTCGCTTGTCCGCCGTCCCCTTTTCCCCCTGAGGCCAGCTCGTCCGGCTCTTTTCTCGTGGCCACTCGGCTTCTCCCCTTGGGCGAGGCGACATGCGACAGGCTCAAAGAAAAGTAGTCTTCTGGTAGCACGAGACCTCCCGCGGCGTGCCTAGCTGTACCGGCAAACTGCCCTGCATCCACTTCAGCGAGGCCGGAAGCCAGGAAGTCCTTCCGGGTCTTCACAGGGATTCAAAATGGAAAAGGCACCCAATGCTATTGGATGGCTGAGAAGCGCCGGGCACGACTATGATGACAATGGATGTGCAACTCACCCACGCCTGACGCGACACCTTATTTTTCTACGGGCGAGCGACGAACCATTTGAGCGAAGCCAAGGTTGTTCAATTTGGGTGGTGGTCGAGAGCTGTGAGGGGAGGAAAGAAGAAGAAAAAATTGTCATGATTGTCTTAGGCTTCACCGAAGAAATGACTCCAACACTTTGACTTGCATCTACTCTATGCAAGGCGGATCTGACACCTACTCGGCAGGCGGATGAAAGCGTCCACGTCGTCGGTAGCCATTGGAGTCTATTTTCAACCACCTACTGCACATCATGCATACATCTCAAAAGGAGCCGCGGGCGCGTGTGAAACAGGCGAGTGATACAGTGCTATACCGCTTCTGTGACAGGCAGCCGCGAGCTTCGAGTGGGGGGGGGGGCCAGGCCTAGACTTTAGCCACTTCCTTTGTGACACAAGACGAAGTCGGACCTTGACTTGACTGCGAGCTGGCACAAACTTGACAAGTCAAGATGCCCTTGCCTTGCCGTGCATCTCCCTGGGTCGGCAGTATACAGCCCCGTGCCTTGTCTCAAGACTCAATGCCGACATTCGGTGTACATATATACGGGGACAGGCACGATTGCAGCAAAAGGGCGACTCCCGAGAGGATCGCATCCAGTATTCGAAGCTGCTTGCAGACTAATTAAAGACGATCTAAGTTGTATCTGTGGAGTCGGCTGCACTTCCGGGAGTCTTTGCTACTCGGGGCTTACGACCCAGCGGGTTGGGTGCGAGTGGGCCAATTTGCTCTGACGAGCTCAAAGTCGAGTCAGATCCATTTGCTACAGATATTGGCGTGGGCCTCTGGGTGACTGTACCCTACGGCTCCCAGGTTCAGTGCCCTGACTTGAAACCGCTGCATTGATTGCTGCATTTTCAAGCCCAATACCGCCAGTTTCGTCTTGCGTGCTGGGCTCACAATGTGTGGCTTACGCGCCGCAGCAGCTACTCCACGTGCCAGCAGTAGGCCAAGGTGCAGCGTGGCGGTGACGATGTCTCGGATTCCTGATCAAAATCTCACGCCTCGATTGTTTAATCCCTTGCTCGCTCACCCGTGGGTGGTCCCTTCTATTAACTCTACTTTATGGGGCTCCGGGGATGTCAACGACGGCTTCCACTTCAGAGAAATATGTCGTGTGCTTATACTCCGTATTGGCGCCTGGCTTGTATGACGTTAATGCACCTGGGGAAAATTTTCGATGGTGATGCGGCAGACCGACATATATGACTCTGATCCAACTTTTTTTTTAGTACAGACAGGACCATCAATGTCAGCCACGTGTCTGACAGATGGACGACACACCTATGTCAGTCAGGCTTGAAAAAAAATTTTGGTTGCAACTTGAGATTTCCAATTTGTCCTTGCCTGTGGGGAAGCTTCATGAGAGCCGCTGTCAGGGAACCTTGCAATTTTTAATGTGAGAGGCCCTGCTCGACTGGGGATGGTGTCCGTATCGGTCGCGAAGTTGGGTTTGACATTATACATACAGATTCCTGCGACCTTGGCATCACCTACACCTAGGCTTTTCGGCCTAGTCATGCCCTTTTTCGGCCGACTGATATGTAAGAAGGAACTTCTACTCTGTGTTCCGAGGTGGAATCTCCTGTGTAAGTTTGACCTCGTGACAAGCACAAGATAGGTTTGGAGTTGCAGCTCGTTTTCGCAATACCTAAAGAAATCACAATCGAGCTCTTGGTCGGTATCCTGGTAACTCTGGCTTGCACACCGATCAGAGCATGATACTTAATTTGTCCTTGTCCTACGCGTCATTCTCGAGCTCGTATGCAGTGGGCAGTGAAACATGGTTGAGGTATGACAAGGCTGCGGTGCATCGACGTTGCTGGCAATGCAGGGCAGATCCCGAATGACTCCTTCATGCATGGAAGTCGTCTGCTGACTATGTGCTCCATCGTTCTGGAAAACACCACAGGAGCTAGAAGGTACGGCATAAGATGTTTGCTCCAGACTTTCCGGAACGAATGGCCAGCGGTGGGTGTGAGAGAAGAACAAAGAAACACCAAGCGAATAACACATCATCAGAGCCAGCATGCTATTCAAGGAAAATACCATGTAAGATGGACGGACGCCTACGCCTGGCTACGACTGACGGGGTGAGCTGGCTGAGAACGTGGGGGACGACAATAACAGCCTACCTATGAAAGAGACAACAAAAACATCGCAACTCTTATCACAGCAGGCACTGGACTGATATCTGATTCTCTTCTGCCCGAATCGACGTCATTAGGCGCCGCTCGAAATCGCACGCCGCAACGCCAAGGCTGGAATCACGGCCCATGGCATGCCATGCCATGTGCTTTGACAATTGGTGGTGCTCACTGACTGAGTGACTGTGATTGACTGATGGAAGTCGGCTCCGCTGGGATCTCATTACTTTCTGCCCGTCACCAAGAGGATGAGAGGTGTGATCACCTCCCGGGAGGTCTTGCCTAGTAACATTATCGCTCCACAGCCAGGCTGAGGCGACCCCGGGGATGATTTCCGTGTGACGAGCCCCCGGGGGCCCGTTGCTCATTACTCACTGTACTGCGTTCACCGCCTCCTAAACCTGCCGCTGCTGTCCTGTTCTCTACAGCGGCTGTGCGGGCTAGTGTTGTCTGATGCAGCCAATGCGATAATATGGAAGTCAGTTGACCGTATTTCAGGTTGCTGATGTATGTTTTGCAAGCATAAGCCAGTTTCGAAACAACAGAATGATGTGTCCATGGAAAGACAGGACTTTTGACGAAAGGGAACACTCGGACATGCGCTTAGCCACAGCGGAAATACCGGGGTGCAGCTACGGACGGCACTATTCGCTATTTTGGCATTGGTATTTGGTTTGGCTTGTTTCGTTTTCCAGCTCCATTCAGGTTCGCACCCAACAATTAAGCTCGAACCCAACCGTCAGTCCATGGCGTTTTGCTCGGCACACATCCCCGCGGCTTTCCTCCAGTGGCTTACAGGGGACCAGAGACAGAGAAGGATACCCCTGCAAAAGTACTTGCTGGGTACATACGCTTAGTCTCCCAGGGCTCCTTTGCGTCTCCGTCTCCCTGGGACCTAGCCCCTGCAGCCCAAGACTCAAGGCCCAAGACCAAGTCCGCCCTGTCAAACTGGGATGGCTGCCTTTCCGTGGTGTTCTAACTTCTGGTGCCTCTGGGAGCCCTGAAAGCTAGCCCCACTGCCCAAGAGTTTGGCCGTTCGCCGCATCTCACAGCACAGAGCAGCGCAGCGAAGCGCGGACACGACAGGAGATTTGTCCTTTGCCCATTTGGCGCGCTCATGTCACCGCTGGTTCCAAGCTTCGGGTCTAGTAATTAATTCTATTCTGCTCCAGAAGATGATCATTTTGACAAGTCCATGTACCCCAGTCCTAGTCACAGTCAGTCTGAGGGCGTGTTGCTCACTTCACTTTCACTACTAACACTCCATCCTCATACATACCTCACCTACTTCATTCTCCACACTCCATACACTTCTGATAAGTGTATCCACCCCATCTTGGTCCTTCTCTTTTCCTTCCGTGAACCTTCTATAACCCTTTAATTAGTCTCCCTTCTCCCTCCGCCACCTTGATTCTTATTCTGTGTTCTTTCTCTATCTCTCACTTCAGCTTGAGTCTTTGTCGACATCTACAATCTATTGCTGCTTGGGTTGGACATAACACCAAACCACTTACACACTTACACACTTACACACTTACACACTTACACACTTACACACTTACACACTTACACACTTACACACTTACACACTTACACACTTACATACTCGGCGATATTTAGCAACCTACCGAAGCCACTTGTCTCATGCTTTTAGACTTTACGGAACGGATCGATCAGACTTGCGAATAGTTGAGAGACACCATTTCTACCAAAAGTTGAACATACATCTACCAGGGGACACCTATTGAGCAACAGGACGAAACTTCCCGGGAGGATCACAACTGGAAAACATGGCGAGGAGTCGTCAAATGACTGCGGCCAACCGCGAAGCCGCTGGCCGCAATGGGAGACCGCTTCCCCCATTCCCCGCAAAGCAGATGTTTGTTCTAGGTACGGAGCTCAGCTTACATGACTTTTGCGACACTGGGTCTAACAATTGGCAGCCTGCTGCAGAATATGCGAACCGATCGCCTTCATGTCCATCTTCCCCTACATCTACTACATGATCCAAGATTTCAACATTACCGATGATTCCAACAAGATTTCAGTTTACGCCGGCATGGTCACCTCCGCTTTCACATTGGCCGAATTCTCGACAGGAGTTCTTTGGGGACGGCTTAGCGACAAGATTGGCCGGAAGCCAGTGCTTCTCTTTGGTCTGCTAGGAACTGCTCTGAGTGTCTTGGTTTTCGGGTTTGCCCCCAGTCTGCCAGTCGCACTCTTTGCGCGCGCTCTCGGAGGTCTTCTCAATGGGTATGTTTTTTCGGGAAAGATACTTGGAACGCTCCATTAACATATTTCAGCAACATTGGCGTTCTTCAGACAACTGTCGCCGAGCTTGTCACAGTCAAGGAACATCAACGTAAGTTGAATCTCAATCAGATGAGAATTGGGCTAACAGATCATCCAGCCCGAGCTTATACTATCATGCCCATGGTGTGGTGCATTGGGTGAGCCATACATACTCATGCAGTCATTGACAGCAGTTGCTGACTGGATTACCTATTTAGATCGATCGTTGGGCCTATGATTGGAGGAGCTCTCGCGCGACCATGCATCAGCTACCCCGAGATCTTCGCTCGTGGAACCATCTGGGACCGATATCCCTACCTCCTCCCTAATCTTTTCAGCGCCGCCACTGTTTTCTTCGGAGTCATCATTGGACTTCTCTTCCTGGATGAGACCCATGCTGAGAAGAAGTCCCAGCGAGACCGTGGACGTGAGCTTGGAGATTACCTCGCCAGCTGGTTCCGTGGAGTTGTCAGCTGCAACGGACGAGGCCGCTCTCCCGAGAAGCAGGCTCTTCTTGACGGAAAACAAAACGCCCGGTATCTGTCGACCAGTGTTCGCCCTGGCTCTGCCCACTCTGATGAAGCCCTGCCTGCTTACCGAAGCCAAGAGAATTCGCCCCGACTTGCTCCTCAGCCTGACACACAATCCCTGAACGAAGCCCCCTTGGAACCCATTGTGGTGCGAAATTCCAAGACTTTCACCAAGCCTGTCATTATGAATATCATCTCTTATGGCATTCTCGCCTTGTAAGTTTCGCCTCACCGAAAGCCTCATCCAGTCTCTAACACACATCACAGCCACACTATGACTTTTGACCAGCTTTTCCCTGTTTTCCTGAGCACCAAGCGGCCTGAACACCCTGTTCACGACCTCCCCTTCAAGTTCACCGATGGATTCGGCCTCGAGACAAAGATGATCGGCGTCATCATGTCGGTCCAGGGACTTTACTCACTCTTCTCCAACTATCTCATCGTTCCTCCAGTTACCCGACGACTTGGATCTCTCCGCCTCTTTCGAATCCTCGCATTCTCGTACTTTGCACTCTACCTGGTCACACCCTATCTTATACTGCTCCCCGAATCTATGAGAATGCCGGCTATCTACCTCCTTGTTATTTGGAAGTGCACCTTCTCCACCATGGCATATCCCAGCAATGCCATCCTGCTGGCCAACTCGGCACCATCTAAGCAGGTCCTTGGAACGATCAACGGAATTGCGGCCTCAACTGCCAGCTTGTGCCGTGCTCTGGGCCCAACTCTGTCTGGTCTTCTTTACTCTTGGGGTCTTCAGACTGGCTACTCTGGACTGGCTTGGTGGTTCAGCGGACTTATCACCGTTGTTGGAGCATATCTCAGCTCCCAAATCACCGAGGGCGGACCTCAGGACGATGCGCTGCCTGAGGCGGATCCTCTCTTGGATGAGGGTCTTTTCACCGACTACGACGAGGAGGGGAGCGTTTAAGGAAACAATCAGCATGAAACAAAAACAACATACGGCTTGGATTTTCACCGGAGTTTGGATGTTTCGGGCAAGCGAAGAATCGATACAATCTGGCGTCATTTCTTTTAGGGACGAATTGTATAAAGGGCATGCGAGGCCCATGTGGAAAAATACCCCCTTTTTTCTTCCAACACGGCGATCAGGCATGGAACAGGCGTTTTACAATAAGAGGGAAAAAAGAAGACGGATGAACTTAGGAACTCACTTCACGAAACATAGACTATGGATTCATTCGAGGGACGAAGGATCCAACGACGAAGTAGAAGGATGATTGATATTTTGGGAAAGGAAACATTTTTGTAATGGATTTTGCTACGCGGCCGATGGCACCAGCCCATGCCGTATCGTCAACGACATGACCCCGGAGGTTCAGAAGGCGTTTGTTCGGTATGGGGGATCTTGGTGGCCTAGCAGATGTCGGTAGCGTTTGTTTTCAGACTTTTAAGAGTTTGTGCTTTTCAGTTCAGGCTACCTCGCGGGGCGGAACTGGCGGTGTAAGGAAGGATGGACAGTGTCAGTGGCAGTAATTTCAAGACTGCCGTCTCGTTGAACAAAGATATATGAATGCAACATAAGGTTCAAGGCAGCAGCTGTATTACCTTGAGACTTAACATTAAGTTTATTGTGTTCTTTGGCGTAGTGTATGACGCCATACATCGTGATATGCTGAAAAATAAGCATTATATTGTGTTATTCTCATTATATGCGAACCTATTGGCTATACCTTGCGTATTGGCTACAGAGATATTTGACGTTTCAACATGAATGCAACTACATTCTGCGCGGTGCCTGAGTGACATGGAGATACATGGGCATAGATGGTGATGCTTGATATGCGTACGCATACATACGCATACACACACGCATGCCGCAGGCTGGAATGGCAGCGGTCAAAGTGCAGAACGGAACGTGCGTGACACGGCATGGCCGAAGACAACAATGCATCTTGTTTTGATACATATGACAGAGTCTCACATAGTAGTCGGGTTACCTGAGTATGCATGTAGTCGCATGTAGTTGCTTTAGACCTTGTGAGTGACCTCGTGATATATCCCGTGCAACCGCAGCGTAGCATCAAGCAGCCAGGATGTGAATTTCCTACAGAGTATATACATACGGATAGACAGACTCACCGGCATGTATGTCGGTAACCAGACAGAAAGGCATCGAGAAAAGAGGACAGGAAAATGAGGTATCAATACCCTTGTTCCTGGAAACCCCATGATCTGATGATACACGGGGAATTGCTCGTAGCGGCGAATCTATACGCGCAAAGCTGAATCGGATGGTCACAGTCGGGAATCGCAGGCTCGAGAGTTATCGTGGAAATCGTAAGAGTTTAATCAATTTCAACATATTCTGCTTCAGTTTATTCGTGCGCTCTCATGGATGTTTGGAGCTTGAAGTGAGGTTGGGTGTTGTGGAGAGAGGCTAAGAATGATGGAGAGGATGGACCCTTGCTGCGTATTGAGGAGGTTTGAACATCTTTCGAAAGAGAGAAATCGCAGGAGGGAGATGTGACTGATTTGGCTGTGACAAATCGTGGTAGGGGAGATTATTAGCATAGATCATCCATATGTGACGCTTTAATGTTTGCGTAAGCATATATCGATAACTTAGATAGTTGAAGCGGTAATAAAGAGATATGGATCGGGTAACCAGGAAATCGGAATTTCTTTCGTGAGCTTGCTTATTCATGCTCTCGCAGCTTACATGTACGAATACGGTGACCGGCATCTCAAATCGGGAATCGGAGGAGATGTTGGCTGGTGTTGGTGATGATGCAGCCAACCGCCAGGCTGCATCTTCCGATCCGGTCCAAGAGACAAGCCCGTTGACAAGGTTCGGGTCAACGGAGCCGGACCAGCGATAGATTCAGTGAGTATACGGCGAGTAGTGTGTTTCGGCGTAGGAAGATCGTGGTACGTTAGAGGAACTCGAGTATAACCCAAAGCAACCTCTTTATATCGTCTCTTCTCACTTATAAACAGTACATACTCAAATCAAAGAGTGGAAAGCGGGATGTCGCATGTATACAACTGCACTGTGCCGCTGTCAATGCCCCGATGCGGTATCTGGCGGCGAAAGCTGAGAGCAGGATGAAGGGGA
The DNA here is from genome assembly GCA_008711595.1 of Fusarium xyrophilum. Classification (NCBI taxonomy): domain Eukaryota; kingdom Fungi; phylum Ascomycota; class Sordariomycetes; order Hypocreales; family Nectriaceae; genus Fusarium; species Fusarium xyrophilum. Next base: position 13,862 of record VYWZ01000069.1, on the reverse strand, counting down.
CCGGTTATAAAAGCCGGACAAGTTCGGATACAAGGGCTCAAATCACGATCACTGGGCTTTTCTCTGCGAGTAAAAAGAAAGGAAAAGAAGACAGGACAAGAGCAAGCACTGATAAGATGATTCGCTGTCATGATGCGCCTCAAACTTGTAAGTCTGGTTTGCAGCGGAGGATCGACAGGATGATAAACAAGGCGTTTTTAAGGTGCTGCATGCCAAGAATATTCATTCCCATATTTGCAGTTGACTTTGAAGGCTTTCTTCCTTACAATTGCTATAAAGAAATGGTGAGTTGAGAGATGAACAAATTGGCCAATATAAGAAGTTAATTCGTAGAGAAATCATCCTTCCCCACCTGCTCGCTAAGTTACAGGATTCAAACTGGGATGAATCTGGAAGGACCCTTGTCTGATTACTGACAGCACTTGCACTTTGGCCAACGAAGAGGGTCTTTCCTTCTTTGCTTTTTCTTTCTTTCTTGTGGCTTGTTTGCAGTTTCGAGAATCGAGATAATGCATTGTTATCGAGTCTTTAGTATCTTACAATTTTGTGTGGATCCCATCCTATACTCTTTAACAAAGCCATTGTCTGAACCATCTTGACGTCGACTACTACATGGATCCTTGTTCCGTAGAATTTGGTTGAAAACTCTTAATTGCTTACAACTGTAAACTTCTCAAGATCCTTCCTTGCCTGTCTCCATTCTCCGTGAAACAATCGTGACAATTATCATCATCACAGACTCATCCAGAAGCGGCCATCAACCACCGTCACCTCCACCACGAGATGTTGCCCCCTTATACTGAGGAATTGTATGGACAGTTGATAGGTCCCCTCTTTCAGGGACCACTTGCCATGATTTTCGCTTAGTCCAGACTCCAAATTAGCCTCGACTTTCTACGACGTTGACAGCCAGAATCGTTGTTCTTTGGGGGTCTAGTCGTCGTGGGCCAAGCTTGGTTGGTCCCCGCGGACAGCAAATAGTCAGTAAAGAAAGTTGTTGCTTCCATGTTTGACTGACTGATAATCTGGGTGGCCAATTCTGCAAGATTTAGGCAATTCAGTTCGGCAACCACTTGATCTCTGGGCCGGCTTCTTCTCATATCTTTGAACCCCCAATTCATCAGATATCAGCTCTAATACGGAGTACAGTTGACAAACTCCTTGCGCTTTGACAAAACGTTAGCGGCTACAGCGGCTCGTCGATCCCTTCCCGGCTTATCCATAACCTTCAATTGTCCAGCTCCTGCCTTTTTGTCTGCCTTGTTGTCTCAATTTATCCCACCCATTCGGAGTAGGTAGTCGCTAGCTGCCTTCCTGTTACTGTCCTCAGAATTGCGCTTACCTTACAGAGTACTTACTTACCTTACCTTCTCCGCCCGTTCGTTCCTTTCATTAATTGTTAAGGCAGTCCCGACAGGAAGTCTCAATCTACCGTTCCGTCTTTCACCTGCCACCTTCCGCCCCCGTCTCCGTCCCCCGACTAAGCTCAAGCAAGCTCAAACCCACTCTCTCCGTCTCCATCATCAATTCACAGACGACATCCTCCTATACCTAAGACTGACCTCTTGGACATCGATTTCTCCGGCTGATCTGCGTCAACTCGCCTGAGCCACTTCTCTGCATTTCCGACCCCGTCGCAGACTTATCGGCGCAGTCTTCGGTCGCCCGCCGGGCCGTTACAATGCCTGCGCGTGGCCCTCCGTCCCCGAGCTCGCAACCCGCAAAGCGACAGCGACAAGACTCGAATGACGATGGATCGCCGCGCAGCGGCCAGCCGAGCCCCCAGGATCGTGAGTGCGACCGTCTCCAAGCCGACGGCGCCTCAGCATCTTCCACTACCGCCTCTCCCTCAGTAGCGGCCAAGGCAGGCCAGAGCAGTAATTTTCGCAACGTCAGCGCCTGTAACCGTTGTCGCCTACGTAAGAACCGTTGCGATCAGAAGTTACCGAGCTGCGCAAGTTGCGCCAAGGCAGGGGTCGCTTGTGTTGGCTATGATCCTATCACAAAGAAGGAAATCCCACGCAGGTACGATAAGACAATGCATGCGCGCGATTGTCCATAGATGTAATCTTTTGGTGATTACAGACCTCGACGACGCGCTGCAAAACCTCCGAAGCCGATTAATGAGCAAATGTTGACCTTGCGCGCAGTTATGTTTACTATCTCGAAACCCGAGTCGAGCAGCTCGAGAACCTACTTAGCGCCAATAAGATCACTTTCCCACCAGCCGAAAACCTCGAACTGTGTTCTCGAATAGGCACCGACACCGCCAGTATCAACACCGCCACCGAAACAGGTTATTCCGGTCCATCAGAAGCCGGCGACCGTAGGCCTCAGAGCCAGGCGGTGGAATCGCTTAAGAAAAAGTCGGGCCAATCAGGGTTCCTCAACATCGTGAGCCCCTCGAAACCTCGGTCTTTGGCATCCGCATCTGGTGTCTCGTTCGCCCGGGTCGTATATGCTGCAGTTCAATATTCATCCTCTGGTCAGCCGAATCCGAATAGTCCAAGGAATCCTCGGCAAGCAAGCGGCAATGGAGCTTCGCTGCGCGATTCGTTTTTCGGCCTTCATACCAGGCCTTCTATCAAACCTGCCAGTTTCCCTAGTAAAGAAGTCGGCTTGCGGCTCGTGAGGTTATATTTTGAACACTCGAACCCTCAGATTCCAATTCTGCACAGAGGAGAGTTTATGCAGGCGTTTGAACGCATATATGCCACTCAGGATCCGGCCCGAGGCTCGCGGGAGCTCTATTTGTTGAATATGGTTTTCGCCATTGGCTGTGGTGTCATTGTTGGCGAGCCAGTGAAGTCTGACTCATCTGGCGATACTGGTGCAGACAACAAAAGTCGATGTGAGCCAGAGGAATATCACGCGAGCGCAATCATGCACCTCGAATCGTGTTTAAGCAACAGCGGAGGAGGTTTAGAAGTTCTGCAAGCCGTACTTCTTCTAGCTAATTTTGCTCTGCTTCGACCTGTTCCCCCTGGCCTTTGGTATGTGCTGATTGATCGTATGTGATGTGTGAACTCACCTGACTGACACGGACCAGGTACATTATTGGCGTTGCTGTTCGACTCGCAGTTGATCTCGGCCTGCACCATGAGGATGACAGGGAAATTGAATCCTTACCTAACGACAGTAAACAGACTGATAGTGCTGGATCCCGAGAGAATGGAGCACAAACCGGGGGAAAGAAGTTGTGGGTACGGGATATGAGGCGCCGTTTGTGGTGGTGCACGTACTCTCTCGATCGTCTGGTTAGCACATGCGTTGGAAGACCATTCGGCGTCAGCGATCAGGTCATCACAACTAAGTTTCCGTCCTTGTTGGACGACGACTATATTACACCGACCGGACTTATAGATCCACCATCAGATCAGCTCCAACCCAGCTACAAGCATGTTGCCCATCATTACTTCCGACTGAGGCTGCTGCAATCGGAAATTCTTCAAGTGTTGCAGTACAACCAGGCTCAGATCGCCAAGGCGGGTGTGCAGGGCAAGTTCCCTGATATGCACATTCATCTCCCGTCGCCCTTCCTGGTGCAGTTTGATTCGTTCCGTTCATGGCGCATAGATATCGACCGAAGGCTGTATCAGTGGAAGACGTCAGCACCATCGAGACAAGAGACGGGTGTCATGTTTTCGACCGAGTTTCTGGAGCTCAATTACTGGCAGGCAATCATAATGCTCTATCGTCAGAGCCTCAGTGTTCCCGCTATGTTTGAGGGCGAGTACAATTCATCAAATGAGGTAGACAGCCCAACGGCGTTCCAAGCAGAACTTCGTGAAGACGAGGATCGAATCTACCTGAAAGTTGCAGAGGCAGGCCAAAAGATCCTCCGCATATATAGACAACTACATCTCAGTGGGTTGGTCAGCTACACCTATCTTTCCACCCATCACCTGTTCATGGCAGGAATCTCGTACCTTTATGCTATTTGGCACTCGCCCATCGTACGAAGTCGCCTGGTAAGCCTTAACGAAACCCATAGTCCTCGGAGAAATGAGCTAATAGTGGATCTAGAGCATGGATGAAGTGGACTTTACCATCCTCGCTGCCAAATCGGTTCTCACAGATATGATCGACAAGTGCCCTCCCGCCGAGACGTGCCGAGATGCGTTCGATCGAACAGCTAAGGCCACCATTAAGATGGCCTCTTCAACAGGCGGTTTCGGTGCCCCAACGGCCCGAAGACAACGTTCTGCGTGGAACACACCGCCGGACTCATCAAAAGGAACGGGGCAAGGACGTCACCGTCCGCAGGGCTCAGATCAGGCGTCTTATCAGATTGATTTGTCGCTATCTGACTCGCTCTCATCTCCTACATTGTCTGTTGCAGGCGACGGGAATGCACAGCCATCGCCCCCAATGGCACGATCAACAGAGGGTTATTTGCTCAAATCGCGAAGTCGAGGTCGACCAAGCCCAACGGACTCTGGTCATAAGCAAGAGGGATCGCCTATCAAATCGGGAATGGTCCCTGCACCTATTCCTCGAAGAGTGACGTTTCAACCTAACGGCGGAGGATCCTATGGTGGACAGCAGCAATTTAATGGACAGGACTACCCCGATGCTCAAACAATGGAGTTCCTCCAGAATCCGGGCGCGTCATCAAACGGAGACTTCACTGCCATGGACCAGTCGCAGCTTGATATGGGTCTAAGCATGAACTGGGAGGGTCTTCACCATGACTTTAGTGAGGCACCACAGATGAACCCGTTTGACACGTTCTTCTTTGGCGGTCCCCAAGGAGGTGGAGGCCAAGACGGCGGCATGAACATGTAGGAAGATGTTTGTCGGATCTGTTTCTATCTTTGTTGCCGGCGTGTTGGCTTGATTTCTTGCTTACCTGCAGATGCGGGTCTGCTCAGTGGAATGGGTGGCTCTTTATGGCATTTGGTTGTGTCCCAGTACACCAGAGGGCAAGGGTGCCTTTCTGTCCCAAGGTTACAAAAGTAGATGTCGATGCTGGAAGATGTGGTGAAGATTCATGAATAAGTCGATGTTTCACTGTTTCCTATTATGGTGAGTTATGAAGGTCCCTATGGAGCAACTGGGCAGATATGAGATGTCATGAAGCAGATGTACCGCTCATGGAAAAGGTGAAATAGGAGGTCATGAGTTGATGGTACCAATGTTTTGTCTATATACAGGTAGTTTTTTCAGAGACTATCCGGGCATCTATCGAAATGAAAGCCTCGATTCGAAAGAATTTGACTCTCAGTCTGACCTCTTCTCCTCTCCTCTCTTCTGCTCCTTTTGTGCATATTACTCAATCTTTCCAATGCACATCGTAGTGAATCCTTTCTCGTCCATCAATACTCCAATCCATCTATGCATCCAGCGTCCAAAATATGTCGTCAAGTCGTAATTAAAACAAATTTGAAGAAATAAAACACGCAAACTGTCGTCGCTAACACCTTCCTTTATCGGTCTCGGCTATGCCGTCTGCTATCCCTACGAGGTGAGTAATCTCTCGGGAAGTAATCCCTTCGATATCCCTCTCCCATCAAGGGCTCTCGACGATATCGGTCTCGACTTTGTCGTCGTGATCGTCGTGGAGAAGAAACACTGTGCTCCTCCTCAACAACAATCTCGTTATCCGAAGAGATGGTCGACTCTTGAACGAAGCGCGGCGCAGGAGGATCAACAATGATTCGCTCTCCTCGGCTGCCGCCCACAAGCGGCGATGTTCGTCTTCGACTCCTATCTCTTGAATTCACCGCCGTGCGCGATCTCGTCCTCTTGGATCTGGACGTAGCCCTGCTCCGAGATCTGTTCCTCGTTCTTCGATCTCTTCTGCTTCGGAAGCTTAGATATGTCGACGTATCACCCGTGACGGTGCTCATAGGTCCGCCCGAGACAACAGTTGATACGCCGTCGACTGGTCTCACGACTGGGCCCGGGTGCAGGAGCATGTAGATGATGTACAGCAGGAGAAGAAAGCCAGCGACGGAGCCGAGGACGATACCGGCGACGACACCGGGAGCGAGGGAGTTGTCGGTGCTCTTGTAGGATGTTGGCACAGCGGTGAAGGAGCTGCTCGAGTCGTCATTCTGGCGGACGGAGAGAGAATTGTGCCCTGAGGGTGTTGTTGACGATGGAGGAAGGGCTGGCATTTTGGTTGACGGTTGGTATGGTGTTGATATTAGGTCTATTATATGGTTAGAAATAGCATGGCAGTAGATTCCAAGAGCAAAAGGGTATAGCTCTTGGGTTCTGAGAGGGTTAGAGTTGTCAAGAATTAATGAGGTTGTAGTTGTAGTTAGGACGACACGACGCAGCTCGGCATTTCCGTCCATTCAAGATGCTGCACGTCCCCCCAGCCACGTCCTTTTTTCTAATTGAGCGTCACGGGCCTGCACGCGTTTAATTGAGATTTTAGGCGCGAGAAATCGAACAAAATAGAGCATCTCTCTCTATGTTTTCGATCAGAATATAGAACATTTTCAGTATTTACAGTTCATCATTCCAATGCCTCCGCTGCCTATATCTTGATATCGGCAAGTGGGATGGCACATCAGTCTCATTGAAGAGTGGAGACCACCCGAGGCCTCATATAAGCTCGAGAACAAAGACTGCTCTCGATATGAGCCAGCTTAGCCAGTAGCTTTCTACTCCGTATCTTATAAATAATCTCTCCACTCTCTAGTTGTCCTTTGTAGACGTATAGCAACAACAATTCCCCGTGGCTCCATGTAAAGTCTCTCATCCACTACATCATCGTCACTCGGGTGCTGAGGCAATATCGTTGAAAACAACATTAGACTTATTCTTATGACTCTGTCACTACTATTGGCCATATGTAGCCTTGAATAGTCTTTTCCTTTGGTACGCCTATACGTGGATATCATCCCAAGACGTGGTCGCATAACCGGAAATGCTCCTTCCAGCCCGACCGTTCTATAGTTCTATATTTTACAAGTGTTGACCAGAAGAGAATTTTTGTCTCGATACAAGAGAGAACAAAAGGCAACAGTGTTCCAAAGCGCCCAGTATCGTTTCGGATAATTGAGGGATCCACATCAATCGCTCCGTCAAAGTTCGTAACAGTAAAAACAAGGAAAGGGTATATAGCATGAATCAAAGCATTTAGGCCTTGACTTGTAGTTTGGCTGGAAGAGGAGGAAGTGCACAGGTTGGTGGTGGCACTGGTGGAAGCACTTCGCCCAGGTGAGGCATGCTCCTTCGAATGAAAAGGCTCTTCGTGTTCGCATCGGGCCTCAAAAGAGGGTTGCTCGATGATGCGGGAATAGGGGGTAGAGGCACTGTGGGTGGAGGCGCAGGAAGAGGTAGCGACTCTGGCGACATCGGGGGTGGGAGGTCCCCTGAGGCACTGTACTGTGATGCCCGGTCGGACATCACTGACTGGATACTCGCCCGTCTTTGTGACCGACCCTTGGCTGACATGCCGTCACTTCGTGCGTCGCTATAAGTATCAATGGAAGCACGGCGACGGGCTGCCTCCTCCGCTCTCCCAAGAAAAGATCGCGAACGAGTTCTTTGTTCCAGGCTGGGCCGAGTTGAATTAGGAATACTCCGTCCCATGGCAGTGGAATTTTCGGACTTGCGCCATTGCCTCATGTCGGATTGTCTGCGCGAGCTGCCTGGCCGGCTGATCTCGACGATTGGTTCTTCTATCGGTACCAGGCTCGAACGTCGCGATGTCATTTCATATGAAGTTGGAATATTTGGCAGAGACGGTAGATCATCTTCTACTGGAATGGTTGGCTGAGTTTCGTCTCCATGTCGCGTCACTGGTCGTTCGTGGATGTCCTCCATTGGCGACGGTTGGTCAGCTACCATGGATAAAGGCCGCGCGATTGGTAACGTCGTTGGTGGTGCTCGGCGACCCAAAGATCGCACCTCTAGTGGACCTGACGAAGGCGCCATGCCGAATTCCTGGGCCATAGTCTTCGCATACGAGTATCTCCGGTTCGATGAATTGGGTACACTGAAGTTAGGTGTTGGGGCCTTCAAATCAGCGGCACCAGATCCATAGCTAGATTGCGGTCGTAGGTTGATGGGTCCGCCTTGCAGTTCGACAAAGGGGGTGAGAACTTGCATAGACTGTCTTCGGTCCAGGATAGCTGCAGCGTTGGGCCTAGGTTTCGGCTCTGGGGAAAGTTTGGCCTCCTCCAGCGACGACTTATGCTCGGCAGCTGCAGGAAAGGTATCGACGGTTGGTGAAGACGCTGGTGATGATCCTGCAGAGGTCACGACTGTCCGTTGACCGGATGAGATGAATGAAAGGCGGTTCGAATTTTCTCGTAAACTCTCCAGTTGCCTGCCATCATGCGACACGAAGCTATTTGTCGTCGAAATATCATCAAGGGGTTGATCGGCTATAGGTTCAGCCTCAGCAACATTTGTAACTGAGTGATTGGTCTGTGTCTGACTTTGCCATTGTAGGTTTTGGGGAGGCATAAAGCTGTCAAGACTTTGAGGGCTCTGGGAACTTGAGCTTGCTATGCGTGATAGCCGATTGGGGTCTCGCACTACCAAAGTCCTCTGGCTAGGTTTCTCTCGTAGTGGTGCAACTTCGTCCTCAGCCTTTGGTTTGCCTGTCTCGGTAAGTGTCTTCTTCCCCCCTAGTGCCTCGATTTCACGGCGCAATGTTGAGATCCAGCCTTCCATATCCTCGGCAGTTTCAAATACCATGAGGAAGTTGGAGGCATAGCGTCGTTCAGTAGCCCGGAAATTCCATCGCGAGAATAAAGAACGAGAGTCTGATGATGTTGTCCCATCAGACTCGGCAGCTGCAGAGACCTGGACTACCCAATGGCGTCCGGGGATCACATCACTTGCAAATGCTGCAGAATCTTTGCTCAGGTGCAATATTCTTTCAGGCAACCGGTCGAAAGGTCCTTCTGCTGCATATTGCAGCAAATATCCGGATGTCACGAGAACATAAATCTTGTTGGTCCATTCAAAGTTTGGGAAATGGCCGGAGGTATTGCGACGATGCTTCTTCTTGACCTTGGCCTCCTCGGTAGGAGCGCCTTCAGCATCTGGTGCTTCTGCATTTTCGTTACGCAGTGCGCTAGCTCGTCGCTCATGCATGCGTAGAATAGCTTCGGGTGCCAGTGATGTAGCTGGTAATGTCACGTGCTTGACAGCCTGTGGAAATGCTTTAAACAGGGGCGGAGGATGCCATGTTGTAAGTGGCCCACGCCCAGGTTTGCCAGACCCCTGGTTTCTGACAAGGCCAACAGGTCGTGGTTGAGCTGGTGGACTTTGATGGCTTTCGAACATGGTAGCTAAAGGGCGCGGGCTGTGAGGGGACGAGGGCATATCGTCAAACACTGCATCGGATTGGGCTGGAAAAAAAGGGTTCGTTCCAGGGAGTGATGTACGGCTTCCAAAGGATGATGGCGTTTCAGGACTGGCCAAGTGCGTCTTTGATCGACTGAATAAACTTCGCAGTCCTAACCTCGATTCTCTTTTGCTAGCCCTTTCAGCTTTCAAGGGCACGCGATTCTCTTCAGCTGCCATTGTGTCAATATTCGGAGGACGACTTCTTCGTGCTGGTGCATGATGACTCTGGAGCGCTTCTAGAGTACCACTATGGGTCATGAACGAATCTCTAAAGGACATATTGACGAAATATTAAAGGCGCGGTAAGTTTAATGACTTGGCAATGCGTTATAGCCGGCAAGCTAAACGGTAGGCGTCGCTGTAGAAAGGGTCTGCTGGTGATAGAACAGAACGGCATAGGTAGGGTACCGTGCTGCTCAAATGCAGGCGGTAACTCGAACACCTTTGTATGACAGAAATTGGGGATGATCCTGGGACAAGGTCTCGTTTAAGAATTGCGCGGCATGTATTCGTGCGTTTAAAATGTGTAACGCAGACCGAGGCTGACCGGAGGTGGGATGTGATGAAATGCGGGTTCCCGTCTTGGATGCGGTAGATCGCAGCTCAGTCAAAAAGTTCCGTCTGATACGGCGCAGAGATCAACTCATACAGTAAGAGGCCCGGTATAATGTTAACAGCTTGTTGCCCAAAACGGAAAGTAGAAGTAGTTGCGGGACGTTGGTGGTAGCGAAAGTATAGTGTAGGTATTGGGCAGCAAAGAGTGACGATTGAGAGAGCGATTCGGGGACAATGAGTGAGAGTGAAGCCGAAGCCTACGAGACAGACAGTATATGAAATAGTGAGCGACTAGGCAAAGAGAAACAGCTGAGCCAGAAAAGAGGCGCGTATACAAACAAAAACCAGAAGAGAACAACAAAGACGTATTTTGGATTGTCGAGAAGAAGAAAAAACAGAAGAAGCGACAGCGGCTGTAGAAGGGGACCCGAGGGGGTGGGAGTGGGAGCGGAAGGAACTTGTAAGCCAGCACAACCGCAAGCAAAACGCAAGTGCCATGAAGTACCTGCCTCTTGAACTGGACTGGGACTGCCTTATGGGGATCCAGTGGCAAGCTAAGCCCACCTCAGGCATGAAGACAAGAGCCATGCAAGGGAGGGGAGCCCCGAGGCCAGAATTGAACAAGTTCCAGGATAAGAAAACGGAGGACACGATAAACTTTTCCTAATTGGGCGTCGTTGGAGGGAAACATTGGACTCTAGCGAGTTACTCGACATCATATCTCAAGCCTCATTCTATGCGATCACTGTAATGGCTGGCTCGCCCAAGATGCCTCATAAAGCAAGCGCCCAAGTACACATCGTATTGAAGTCTTGACTCTTATTACAGGAACACCAAAGGCACGAACGACGCAATTCGATTGGTCCAGAGATGCAGGTACATACAACAGTAGCCCACAAGCGCGCCCATACAGACAGCAAGTCAGCGAACGACATGACCTTAGATCATAGGCATCGATAGTGGGACCGTTCTTGAGGAGCAACATGAACAGGGACGACAAAGGCCACTCAGCGAGGCGAGCAGAGGGCACAAGAGGAGCCAGGGGCAGGGGAGCCCCTGTCAACTTACCAGGCGGCCGTCAGGGATTATCCCGCTACTAAGTTAGTGTTTAACTCGGGCAGCCCAGGAATCACCTTCACTCAAGACAGGCCAGATTCATCATCCTCGGCATTGTTCTTTTCCTCCTTTACCGAATATCCAAACACACATAGAGTAAGAAAAGGCCCAAGAGTCTGGTGTACAAATATAAAATAAACTTACAGTTTGTGAGACTCGCGTGCTCGGACCCAGTTCAACGGCTTACCCGTTGAACTACGGGCCTGTTTTGGTAAGAGCACAACGGGGAATTACGGTTTTCATACGTGTGTTATTCGAGAACAGATTCACACACACGCAACGTCTGCAAGACAAGTGGGTGTGATGCTACCAAGCGTCAACTCTGTTGGCCCAAGAACATTGACGCGGCTTCAATCGCGACACGATGCGACTCTGCTAAGCCTACGAACTCGATCAATATTATCTCGAGTTGCGACGATATTCGGTGCAAGGTATGTGTGGATAATGTGGATGGAGAAACTTTGTTTTGTCCTAAATAAAGAACAGTTTTGTAAAACACGCAGGCCTGTGTTGAAACTTGTTGCTCGGCATGCTGATCCCAGCATCACCAGCACTGGTATTTGTGAGTTGAGTCTTGTAAGCTCATCAGATGGAGCATTCAAGTCCTCCGTCTGACCGATTATCATCAACATACAGTCATCATGCCGCTTACGGAGTACAAAAAGACTTAAAATTCCTTTGCTACCAACTTGTCTCCGAGCTTAAACCCTGTGAACTTGGGGTTTCCAACCAACGACTCCATCCGGGATCAGGGGCTGAGGAAGCCGGTCCTAGCGTGACAGTGGACTGGTCACGATCTCATGAGGGAAGAATAGATGGGCCTCAGTTTTGCTGCTTACGAACTATAATAATAATAGGAATTGCCTGGCTATACTATAGATGAGAAGTTATTTCCCAATATCAGAATACTCCCGTCTGGCAACACGTACTCAGTGCACCATAGACTCTACAAATCTCCCTTCCGTCCCATGGGGGTTGAGAAACTCTAACAGCGCGATATCGCTTCGAGTAGGAATCCTCATGTGACTCTTGCTCTTAATCCGGCAATCCTTGCTGTTTGTCCTTCTGCAGCCAATGACAGCAGAAGCCGCCGTGTCGCAGGTCCCGGCACACTTTTCGGAAATTCTGGTAGGAACGGTGAAGTCTGCCGCTCGGCTGATCACGATCTTTCTGATATGCCGATCACATTAACTGTCATATCACATATCAACCTTTCTTTTTTATCACAGATATGTCAATCGACATTATCACAAAGCCATTATGCATGAGGAGCTCCAGGAACAGAGATTGGTGAAGAATTTTTGCTCTCTTGTTGGTTGTGTGTGGCCCCGGCTTTATCGCTGCAAGACCAGTGTCTCATCACGATAAAAGACGGGGATCGGTTCCTCTAGCCAAAACGTCCGATTGATATCCCACTTCCATACTCTGTAGTCCTTTGCGACCCGGAAATACAAGGATTGAACCATTCACTACCAAGCCTCGCCCAGCTGAGGAGCATGGCTGTTGTTTCTGGACTGGGGGTTCAGGCTGTACTCCGTACAGAGTAGAAAACAAGCGATTCTGTTGTTTGTTCGACTGCCCTGAGAACCCCTGGACCCCTTAACTTACATTTTCAAGATGCCTTTTGGAATGACTCAAATCTCAAAGCCAAATTGCAGTCGATGAAGAATCCAATGCCTGATGCAAGTCTTGCACGTGAGGGACAATTGGTGCAGTCATTTTGTTGGGTTTGTCTTGTGCCTCAAATGACAAGCGCCAGCAATTAACAGATGCATTGATATGACGCTCATGAGGCGGTAACTTGGCAGAGCTGACCATTGCTGTGAAGTAATAAGCGAAGCTCTTCCTCACCGATCCTTCTATTGTGTCGCACAGCATCACTTGTTCAACATGAATTCTGTACGACCGAACCAAGAATATCCGTGGATGTCAGGGCCGGTCCAGTCCAGTCCTGTTCTAGGATTGAGTGCGGTTCCGCTCGTAACCAGTCACTTTGCGAGTTAATTTTGCTTTTCTCGGCAGCTTTTTCTTTCTTTTGTCAGCATTGTCACAGCAAAATACAGAGTAAGTCGTCATCAGAATTGTCATCCACAGCCCGGCATTACGGGACCATCGATCGAATACGATAACGTTACCTCAGAAGCTCCTCAGATGGGCACAAGGCGCTAGTCTCTTGGTTTATTTGATTCCAAGCCATTACGCCGGAGCGTGGATAATTGGAACCAGGAGATGCATCTTGTTTTGCTTTTGCTGTGTTCCTGCAGTAGTGGACTCGACTAGGCTTGAAATTGTCTGGCTCAAATGTCTACTTCTCGCAAGCATGGGCTCAATTTCTGGTTAGCTCACCTCAAATCTAACCAAGAAAGTTGCATCGAGTAAGACAGTCCCATCTATACAAATCTCAAGGGCGGTTCTCCCTACTTCTGGCGGGCCGGCCCCTTGAGCAATTAATAAATCTGGAGGCCATGTCTCAGCTTCATCCCGCCAACTTGTCTTGTCCAAGAACCAAGATCTATCTGATGGGGTGAAGGACAGATATAAACAAACAACCAAGCTCTCGACCAGCAACAACACAACACGTAGAGTCCAATTTCCCACCAAAAGATCGGGAGCAATTAACATCAGGGATCTGGTGGTTTTAGTGCCGGAAACCACGGTAGTTGACGTTAATATTAGCCAGGAGACAAGGGCTTCTGGCACAGACAATACCGCCAGTCTGGCCAGCGGCCAGCCCATACTAGCCGAACGGCGAGAAAACCAAGGACTACAGAGTACGGAGGTAGGTCTTAAAAGTCTTTACTAGCGCTAAAATCACACTAAGCAAGGCAAAAGACCTAGTACCTATAAATCTTAATTTTTATACCTATTTA
>VYWZ01000068.1:0-15608 GCA_008711595.1 Fusarium xyrophilum | reverse complement strand
GTCTCCTAGTTATATAGATTTACCTGAAGAAGCTTATATAGTCTTATCTGTATAAACGGTTGTGCGGATAGCATGTGACCCTAGACGCACCACCGGTTATGCAGATATGACTTCCCGTCACACGTGAATTAACACATTTATCTCGAAAAGCCTTGATTTCTCTGGTCAGGGAGATCAAGGCATTAACATCTTGACATGTCAGGCTTAGCATTACTATGCCAAAAGAGACCTCTCGTATCTCCTTTTTATGCCCGTCCCGTGTCACATGCCGATCATGAACAAATGGAGGTTCTGATCCCTTAAACACGGGGCTTGGCATGGCCGAGGCGACTCTTTCTACCAAGTTTGGAACAATTATTGGAGACTGGCTAACTGGCCTGTCATACAAACTTTTGATAGGAACTCTGTAATGCTATGCTATACGGGCAATCGGAGGCCTTCTTGAGTATACCTACTAAGTGAAAACTTGAATGTGGCGTGTGCCACTGCACAGCCACACATCTTATCAATGGCCAGGCTGTTGGGGCTTGTGTCCAGATGATGTTGAATAGAGCAGATCGAGATACTCATGAGTGGAAGATGAGTCATGAAACATCGCTACTGTCGCCGGAAGCTTTTTTTTTTACCAGAAAACATCTCCAAGACAATCTTCTACCTCAAATTCAACGATGATCAATTGTCGTTGAAAAAGAGTTGTTCACGTCTCATTTAGGAAACGAGGCTTGAATTGCTCAGCCAATCACATTACACTTTAGATCTTTGCCCAGAAATTTTTCATCTGGCAGCTTATGCAGCAAGGGTCTTAAAGTCATCTAGCCAAGCCGAGCCAAGCTGAACCGAGTTTAAAAATCCTGGGCTTGGTTCAAGTGTTAGTCAACAGGTGAAATGTGGTCGTAACCATATCATCAATCGCTCTCATTACGTTTGGTGGCATTATTCAGCCTCTATCGGCTAATTCCAATAAGAGCCACTGTTTGTGAACACGCGAGGCATGTATCAAAGTATAGCGCGTGAACTCTTGGTGAAATCATTCGGCCGATGAACCACTCGGTAGTGCCTATAGCTTCGCTGCCTTACTAGGTACTAAAAGTTGACTGAATGGCATTGCGCAAAGCATCCATGCCTGGCGAGCCAAGAGGCGGCTCAACCCCGATAACTACCTTCCAGCTACTATCACGTATGACCCAGGAGGCAGTGCTTGTTACATCACATGTGATTTAGTTTCCCGAGCCAATTGTATTACAGAGTCTGTTTGTAAATTCGCAGACGTTATTCGACTAGACCGCAAACTGAGCCCAAGATTTAGCTTTATCTAAGCCACATTCAACGAGAACTCGTGGTCGGTTTCAAGGTTCGGGTGCGTCACTACGATTCATATAATCATGTAATTTATAACACAGTTCAGCGTGTCATAGGAAATCAAAACTTTTTGTTTGACTACTATATTGAAGAGACAAGCAAGATATGTTTCAATATGTTTTTTTAGTGGTCACGATATATATATATTTCACCTCCTGCACCAGGATATTGGATCATGGGATCTACGAAGTAATGTTTTGTGAGGATACAGGACGAACTAGATAATTTCCCATGTCGATTTCGCTAGCACGTATTCGCCTTCGAAGTAGCGTGGCAGAATCAAGCCCGACTTGACCAGTCTAACCCAGGATTTACTAGCCACTCTGAAACTATAGGAGAAGACGGCAAACTGGAAAGCCTCGACAAGACCTTGAGAATGTCTCATTGGCCTCGTTAGCTACTAGGCTGACTTCGTATGAATAGGAGGGTGAGCAACACTGTCATGAGTTGTCACGTCCCGAGCCTGGCGCAAGCAATGTACGTAGGAAGTCTGAAATCCGGGAGACAATAAAATGGTCTGATAAGACTAATCTCCAGTTTGCGCCCAATGATCAATTGTATGCAACATGACACTATCAAAATATGGCCGTATAAGTCTTGCCAAGGACCTGGCAAGATCCGGTTCGCAGCGGTTGCACGGAGCACGACGGTCCTTGTTTGCCATACTTCACGATTCAATCTCACGTAAGTAGATTTGCGCCCTTGCAAACAACAAAGAAACCCTGACGTATCTTACATGATACTGCCCGCAGTGAAACTCACAATTACAAAACCCATACGATCCGGAACATAACATCGGGTTTCACTTCGTGGGAGAAACCTTTTTCAATTGCATCATGAGATCCTTCACTATTATCATAGCATAGCCTCCTTGTCAGCTAAAAGTCCCATGCTTCGCTACGGCACAGCAGAATTCAGCTTCCTTATTGAAGAATTTCCACAATTTCGACTCTTTCGAATTAAAGATCTTTAAAGAGACGTATGCTAACAGAAAAATGGCTCTTGGGGAAATCCTGCTTTCAACTCCACCTCATCGTGGCTGTGTATTCCCAAACACCAAACACCAATCAACCGAGTCCGTTTCTCCTCTTTGAACGACACTTTCCTATATGATAGACTTTTAACCATCATTGAGTTACGGTGAGAAACTGTACATTTGCTATCTGGCCCTGTCTAGCCTTGCATTTTACGGATTGTGCAATATCGGAATCATGGAGTTGCGACATTGATCAGTACCCGATGTCAAGATGTTGATCAACCGTTGCGATGGGCTATGCTACGCACATCTAGACCATGTTTAGGACCAGTTGGTTCATACTAGTGCTACTTGAATTTCTCTGGAGTGACCTGATGGTACAATAAGTGCAGCAAGTGCAAGTGTGGATGTAAAACAAAAAGAACTTTTGAACTCCCTGAGTAGCGGGTGTTGACGACTAAATATGCCGCACTTTTCGTGACTCTATCTCCATCGACCGTACGTACGCCTTATCGCCGCCCCAAATCCACCTTACGGACAGGGACCATGTCCTCGGTACCCTCTTGGTCCTTGATCGAATTCTCAACTCCAAAGAAGGGTGCAACTCCATGTCTCAGCACGCCCTTCCAGAACCCAGACACAATCTCCTTGAAGTCGCCTCCAGTCTGCTTAAAGTCGGGGAACGCATTGATCTCAAGCAGCCAAGCAGTTCCTTGGGCATCCACAAGGAAATCTAGGCCATACACTTCGAAGGCATTGGGCAGCGCCTGGAAGTGGATGGGCATAGCCTTTGCTGCAGCCTCGAAGATCTCTCCAGTTACCTCGCAAATCTGGTGGAAAATATCATCGCGCATATCGCCTGACAGGGGCAAGTCCCAGAAACGGCGCACAGTGTTTTCGTTCGGTGAATCTTGAAGACATGTATTTGTAAGGAAAGACTCGATATCCTCTGGTGCATCTGCCGGCGCAGCATAGGGCTTTCCAGCAAAGAGTGCCAGCATGTGCTTGTAGACCCAGACATCGAGGCTTCCTGTGCACATCACGTAGGTGCGAATGTGGAACTTGCGCTTCTCGTCGTCGACAAGAAGGGGCGGGTGAATGTACGGCTGCGCAACAAAGTGTCGAAGATGCGAGGTCACAATGTTGTCGCCATCATCCTGCCCAGCAACATCCTCCTCTTCGTCATCTGTGTCGGGCTGGTCCTCTTCCCAGATGTCAAAGATGTTCTGAAGCTCATCCATGGAGCTGAAGAGCCGGATACCTTGGCCTCGATCACTCATTCCTGGCTTCAAGATCCACCACTCCTTATCCTTAGGATTGGACTGTTGTTCGTTGCGTTCCATACTCTCTCGGAGATCAAAGGCTTCCACTAGAGCATCGTCTAGAAACTCGGCGAAGTCGACTTCGAATGCTTCACTGCGCTTGACGTGAGATCCCAAAGCAGACTCGGGGTACTTTGCGACCCAGTGGTCGACGGTAGTGGACAAAAAGTGTTTTCGGATCAGAGCCTTTCGGATCATATAGCTATTGATAAGAGTCGTACGCTCATGGCTAGCGGCAGACTCAAAGTCGATGGCCTCGTACGCCACTATCTGTAAAATATTTCCTTCTGAGGAGACGATCTTCGCAAGAGCTGGCCCCTCAGACTCCGGTACTTCAGTGATCACATTGAATATGCCTTCAGGGAACAGTGAGTTGAGGGCGGAGAGAATGAGTGGTTGTACGTAAGAGTCTTCGTAGGAGATGACAGCTTGGATCGCGAGGCTCTTTTGCCTCGATGCCACCTCTGGCTTGATTTGGTTTGCCTCTAAACCGGAGTCCCTTTATCAACAGTAAGAATATGTCTATTGGTGGTCTTGGTAGAATACAGGCATTGTGCTTCTCTCCTAGTTCTGCCCACCACATATCATCCAATCGAGGACACTTACAGTTTGAGTTCCTGCTGGTTCCGTTCTCCAGGGCCATGCATGAAGTTTGCTTTGAGAGGTGTGATACTAAAATAGTCAGTAATGGAATCTTCTCGTTGCAAACAACATACCTTGTCAGTCCCTCCTTTACAGTCCATCCGTCGTTGCCTGGGCCCGACTCTTCCACACTCTTGTAAACATCAGTGAACTTTGGCGCCCACTTGAAGTGCTTATGGGTGTGCCCTTTTCGTGAGCTAGGCCGGGCCGCATCATCAACCTCACCCCCGACACCCTCACGAATCCTCTCCTCTTCTTCGTTCTCGTCTCCTGCCTCACCTTCGATCTCCTGGAAGCAGCCGCCTTCTCTCCAGTAGTTCTGCAAAACGTTGGTCCATAGAGCTTTGTTGTTCTCCAGTCCCT
Organism: Fusarium xyrophilum; assembly: GCA_008711595.1. NCBI lineage: Eukaryota > Fungi > Ascomycota > Sordariomycetes > Hypocreales > Nectriaceae > Fusarium > Fusarium xyrophilum. Next base: position 10,946 of record VYWZ01000068.1, on the reverse strand, counting down.
CTACCAGGGGCACATTAACGCTGTAGAGGTCTGCACTGCCATCTGTAGGCCATTGATTGTAAAGTGTTTCGATGACCTTAACGCTGCGCCGGCAAGCTGCCTCGATGATAACTGGATCATGGTTTCGAGTGAAAAAGGCGAAGCTCAGCGCAATGGATTTCTTCTGGCAGACAGCGGCCTCTAGAGCAGCACCCAGTGTCCCCGAGCTAAGGGCAAAGACTGCTGTGGTGTTTCTGCCGTAGTTAGGTCCACTAACAACAAGGTCGATAGGGCCTCGGTCTTGGAAAAAGTGACGAAGACCAATCTGAACGCAGGAAGCCGGCGTTCCATCAATCAAAATCCATTCCTCGACATCTCCTGAGGGGGAGGGTCGATGATGGGTAGTGCCTGGAGAGTCCTCACCGTGGATAACTTTTGACGGGCGGTAGTACAGAGGCTTGAGAGTCTGCCCAATCATATGTGCCTTGCCGATCCATGATCTCTGGGTATGCGGCAAGCAGACTGAGACGGTGTGGCCGGCTTGCTGGAGCTGTTGAATGAGACAGTGAACGTAGGGAGAGGAGTGTGGCGATGGCGGCCCATCGTCATTCGTGACGAGGATATGCATCTTGACGTACAGAGACGGTGTCACAGGCTCCTTACAATCTATCTTAGTAGTCAGCATTTCTCTCCTCTCAAGGATACGCAGAGTAGAGAGAAGAGGGACTCACTAAATTGCAATGCCCGTGAGAGACGTAGAGTATTTGATGAAATCAATGTCAGTGTGAAATCGCAATGAGGGGCACGTGGGGCAGGTATGCAGAGTCGGGGAGAGCGCTAATCACGTCAGTACGTCACAGAATGACTTCCAATTGGGCTTAATGTTCACAGGCACAGGCACAGGTGTCGGGGGGGGACTCATGTAATTATCATGAACTTGTCTTTTCCTTCAGTCGACTACATCATGAAAAAAATTCTACCTAAAAACCGGGGCTCACAGAATCGAATACTTCCAGAGGGAAACCCTTAGCGAACAGACCAGCCGTACCGAACCTTATCAGATATAACAAACCGATACAGACTTGGCCTTCGTTTCCTCTCTTCCTCTTTCGAGGGCAGGTATCAACAATAAACGCTGTCTCTCAATGCAATACATGCCATCGACCCTGTCGGCCTATTAATCCCCTTAACGCGCCAATACCGTCGAACGCCAAAACCAGTCCGACATTCCTTCCTTTAAAAGACGATAAATAGGATTAAACCGTATGCAGAATTACTGAAGTTCGTGGGGCAGCCACTTGACTGAGACGTGACACCACAGTAGAAAGCAAATGCACAGTGAGAGATTCCCTTAGATGCGGGTACGCTTCGACTCCCTAGTGTCGGCGCTCTCTGCAGAGCGTTTGCGCGATGGTGATTTAACGACACCTTCCTTGGTTCGTCGCCAAGAATCGAACGGACTTCGCTTTCCAGGCGGCTTGACAGGAGTACCTTCGTCAGGCAATTTGTTGGCGGATCGAGTGACTCGTCGAGTAGACGGCGGTGAAGCGGGAGCAAACCTGGGTGCTTCAGGAGTGCGGGCGCGTTCTGGCTTAGACGCAGATGGAGTTTCTGGTACATGTAGCTCCTCATCATTCTCCTCGACGTCAGTGACAGCCTCCTCTTCCTCAATCTGCTCATCCGTCCTGTCGTTGTGGAACAAAAGACGAGGCTTGATAGAACTTCGAGTCAATGGGCGGTTGAGATGAGCCTCAGGATCCTCTTCTGCGGCTTGACGCTCATCCCAATCATCCATCTCTTGCTCCGACCACTTGCGGAATAATCTCTTTCCACGGCTGTTGGAATTAACATTTGCATATTAAATGATTGAGTCAAACAACACTTACAATGTGTACACCATGCCATCTTTGCGATCAGCAAGATCATCGACAGTCTTGATGCCTTCTCCAGGAACCTTGACCTTACGCTTGTCATGACGTTTGGTAGTCTCGGGTCGCGGTGCATCACTGAAGAATGGGTTTTCCGATGTAAGGAAAGGATTCTCTTGGCTCTCATCGCGAACAGGTACTCGATCCCGGGTATCAGTGAAGATCTCAATAGGCTCCTCAACTTCTTCCACGGAAAAGCTCTCCATCGGTATGCCGGTATATTTCTTAGGAGCTCGTTTCCTGGGAGTCAGAGTCGCTTCATCGGCATCAGAACTGAAAAGGTTGCGGGCGACTGATTTGATGTGTGCGGTTTTCTTCTCTGTGGGTGGTTTTTGAGGAGTTTTTGATGGTGTAGGGAGCATGCCAGCGGCCCCGGCAACAGAAGAGGTAGATCGCTCATGAGTGCGACGGCTCGCACTATCACGAGAAGTTTCCGCCTGCATATTTTCTGTTGCGCGGCGAACGAAGTCACTAGCAGGCATGCGCCTCTTATGCGGGAAGGGAGAAGTGATGGCAGCGCTCAAATGCTTGCTTGATTTTTTGGCAGTATGCGGTGGTTGAATTTGACGATGTGATGCGCCGGGCGATGGAGACCTTGTTCGTCGTGATGAAATACGTGCGGATTTGCGAGGAGTAAAAGGCTCCCAGTTGTCCTGGTATCCGAGACGAGGAGTTGGCGGAGTGCGGATGCGGGTGGGCGGTGGAGGAGTAGTAGAGCCGTGATGGTCGGCCATTTTGTTAGGTAATGAGAGGCAGTGGCAGTCAGTGTTAAGTATTGATTGAATAGTTGAGGGGTGCTGCTGGAATATCAAGCTTATCCCTCAAAGGATAGTCTCAACTTGATACTAGAAACTTGGTCTCGATGGCTGCCAGGTCTACCTGATAGGATTGCTTCGAATTGGCCTCGTTGACTGACGTGATAAACAACGCAGTTGACTTTGGAAATATAGTCGTCGTCTTGAAAGGGGGTATATAGTCTTTTGAGGATAGCAAAAGAAGAGCTCAATGATGGAGGTCGCTTGCTAATTGATGATAATGGCAGATTTAGAGATGAGAGTTTGTAGGGTAAGGTGTTTACATTTGAGTAGGAAGAAGAAACAAAATGAGAGAAGTGGCTGGGACAAAACTACCCTGGAGTGTGCACCAGCCTCCCAGCCTCCCCATTCTGGTTGTGCGACCAGGTTTTACCCACTAAAATATAGGTCCACTTGCAACCTAACCGCGTCCGTCGTGTCAGCAACCCCTCCTGACGCGTCTGTTACGCGACAGATCACGGGCCAATCAATATGCAGTCATGGGCTGTGAGCTCAAATCAATGGTGGGAACAATAGCGGTGCCCCTCATGAATTAAACAAAAGCTGCCATTCCACAGCAACCCATGACAATCAATTCAGCAGGCGCCGACTCTGTATTGACCCTGCATAGGTACGCCACAACATCTGGTACATGATATTTGAAACGTGGACGTCTCGAAACACACAACCTCACTGCGACCATAGACTGGCGCTTCCAACATAGTCGGTCACTCATACGATTCTCAACAAGCTGGGCCCGCTTCTACTGGATTGGAAGCCATAGCTGTCTGCCATAATGGCTGACGATATAACCGAATATACAGAATCCAATATCTGGGAGTCTAGCGGAAATGATGATGGCCCACCGACCCCTCGACCCAGAACTCCTAGAACTCCGAAAACCCCTAAGACGCCGACACAAGAGCGCCCAGAGCCCATCGACCATGAGGCTACATTGCGCAAAGAGCTTGAAGATGTCCGGAGCATAAACGAGTCCATTGAGGGTGTCATCTCAACGCTTGGACGTGCAGGGGGTAATATGAACGTATGTTTCTCATCGCATCATCAAATGTGTATATACTAACCACCTACAGACTGTATTAAGCACAGTAAATAATGCTTCTGTTCTTCTCAACACCTGGACACGGATACTATCCCAAACCGAGCATAACCAGCGACTAGTTTTAAACCCTGCATGGAAAGGTGCAACAGAGGATATTGCTGAACAAGAGGCTGAAGCCATTCAGAAACAGCAGGCTGCTGAACGAAGAGCAGCCGCAGAGGAACAAAGGCGCGAGGAGTTGCGACAGCGCCGGGAAGAAGAAGAAGAGAGACGAAGACTGGCCGCGACCGCACCTGCACGAGGGACCAGAGGGACCAGAGGAACTCGAGGGCTTAGGGGGACCACGAGAGCACGAGGCCGAGCCACCACCACGAGGAGTGTTAGCTCTAGCTATACATCCGAAAGCACTACGTCGAGCATACCGAGTACTCGCGGTACCTCAAACATTGGTCGAGGATCTGGTGCGCGCCGAGCGAGGGGGACTAGATGAGCCAGAACAGGTTCGAACATCTCACGTATTAATGACATATACCCAATAGAGATGATTGTTATTATTACTTTTTCTTGAAAAAGTCACTCATCTTTCTCATGCCCTTGGTGTTGACTTTCTTGAGATCCCGAACTCCCCTGCTCTCAAGCGATTTCTTTTTCTTTTCCTCCTCCATCTTTCTCTTCTTGACAAAAGCCTCGTCCTCATCCTCATCCAGACCACGCTTGCAAGAGTAGTCGATAGAGTGAGCAGCCATGGCTTCGGTGCGCAGCTTGCTAAGCTTAGCCAGGTACTCGTCCAGAGGCGCGAAGTCCACAAGAGTCTCCCTTTTCAGTGTGTCCTCTAGCTGAGCTGTGAGAGATGAGGCAATGTAGCCTGAGCAGATGAAATTAAAAGCAATCCGTAATCTCTGAAGATTTATTATCTCAGGAGAGGCCTCGATAGCACTGACAATATTTTCTGTGGTTGTCTCTGCTGTAAAAGAGGTGGCTGCAGTAGAGGTTTCAGATACTTCTGCTTCTGTCGTTACAGCGGTCGATTGGGAATCGCCAGAATTGGGATCAGATGTCTGCGATTCTGTCCTTGTTGTAATTTCTGTTTCTCGCTTCTGCACGAGTATAGGTGCTTCCAGAGCCTTCTTCACGAACTTTTCCTCCATGCTTGGAGCTAGTCCGCCCTCGCGCATTCTCTTTGCCTTCTCTAGGACGACATTGACGAGTTTACTCTCATTTATTCGGAACATGTTCTCATCTCCTGCTTCAACAGTATCGCAAACCTCGGCCATTCGGTTCTCGATGAGCTTCCGTGTCTTGTCGCATCGCACAATTTCAGATAGATGTGATGACCCTTGGGGTAGCTTGTCGAAGTAGTCGACACTGGAAAGGAACAGCCGCTTTCCTCCCGAGCTCTTGGACTGGGTTTTCGTCAACGCTGGGAGAACCAGAAATAGGGGGTCGATTGAAGTCGCTAGAAAGAGATCCTGGCCCATGGACACTCCAGTCTTCCTGAAGTTATCCGTAGAAGAGTCTGATGAAGTCTCGATCAGCCAACTTCGAGGAGTCGTGTTTGGCATCGCAACTTTGGTAAATTCGTATATGCCTGTCTCCGGACACGCGAGGTATCTTGCTGGTCGACCATGTCTAGGATTGGGAAGAGTGACAATGCGCGCTTCGGGTGTCGCTTTTGAGGGAAGTATGAAGATTTTCGAGGGGTTCTCTGCCCGAGACGATAGACTGAACTTGGATGAAGTAAATTTAGGTTCTGAAGTTTTCGTATCAGCAGCAGCAGCTTTGGTTGATCTTGTCCTTGCCATTGCAAGATTGTATGGAGGATAATTAAGAAGAAATATGAATAAGCGCAAAGCTACCCCGTACTCGTGAATAGAATCCAAGGGAGAAATTATGCTAAGATAGATGTGCTGATGCTATCCAAAGACAACTCAGTTATGTGGTCTGATAGAAGAATAAATGGAAACGATGCCCGTGCTACAGTCGATTCAATGAGGTGGTGAATTAAACACGCTGAGACGCGTTTGTACGCGACGGTTGCAGGGGCTACAAATGAGAAAGAGAGACCTAGGTTCCCGTATTTAGGTTAGTGGATATTCAAGTATAGTGGCCGGCGCCAAGACCAACCTAGCCAGCGCAAAGAGCAAAGAGCTTTGCGCCCGCCCAGTCAGTATTGGTCGACGCATTGGGTGTGGATGTCTTCTTCAACTGCTCGCTGAAACAAGCATTCCCTGCATCAACAACCAAAAATCGTATCTTCAGCATCTTACCCTCACCAACAACTCTCGACCGATTCAGCTGAATGGCTGCCGCCCTCCCAAGGCTATATCTACCGCCCTAATCGAATGGGAATATGCTCTTTGCTATAGGACGAACAATTACATCCAAACCCTTCTAGGTGGCTGCATACCGACGGGACTGGTATCTGAGCCACCCACTTGAAATTTGCTTCCTGTCCCAGGTATCGTCATGGCTCCAGGTGAGACCACAATGATTGCTGAAATGTTCTTTCATGTGACAATCCACTGACCCTCCATGCTACAGCTTCTCCAGCAAAACAAGGAACCGAAGCCCAATGGCCCCCAAGATCTCCGCATGAAGCTCTGCTCAGTACGCCGCGTGGACGAGAGCGATACCGACAGATGATGACGTCGCCTTCGCCTTCACCGTCGAAAAGAGCTCGCAACCTACCCTCGATGAATCTTATGGCCGAGATTGAGAACGACGAGGACGATGAGGACGAGGAAACCCTGCAGCTGAAGCTTCAAGAGATCCACGCGCGGCTCAAGTTGAAGAAGCTACAGGCTGCGAAGTTGAAAAAGTCGCAAGAAAGCGTTGAGCAATTACATGCCACGACCTCGGAGCTCGTGATATCAACACAAGTTCCAAGTCGATCGAAGCGCGCAACCACTCCAACTAGGGAACCACTAGCTCGACAACAAAACCATGTGGAAGTGCCTGCGTCACCTGTTAGGAGGGTTCAAGAGCCGTCGGTGCAAACATCGCCAAGTCGAGTGTTGCTGGGTATTGACAAGGGCCTGAAGGCTCGGGATATCTCTTTAAAGCGTGCGCCCAGCTACCGGGATTCGCAAACATCGACTGAAATTGGACAAACGGGCTATTTGCGAAGATCAAGGTCGAAAACTACAGGGAGCGGCAATTCTTCTTTCTCATCAGAGTCACGCCCAATGAGTTTCAATGAACGGCTTGTTTCCGCGAGGACAGATGAGGCTGCCCGGGCTCAGCGACAAAAGGACATTCAAAAGCTAAGATCGAATGCATTCAGTATCAGCCAGGATGAGATGGAGCAGTATAAGAAGAAGGCTATTGAGATACCAGATGAGCCATTGCAGGCTCCGTCCTTCTCAAGGGAGGAGATCATAGGGACAACAAAACCTGTTGGCTTGCAGCGAAGTTACACTGTGCCTAACCTTCAAGCTCCCGAAAAGAAGGCTCCGGTGCCAACTTCCACAGCTTTGGTTCGGAAGAAAAAGACACCCCCTGACGAAGTATCTGAAGAGCAAGCGGCTGGGTTTGAGCCATACTCGAGCTTCCACTTGTCCAAGAGAATTTTACCACATGGCGTCCTTGCTCGACACGTTTCCGGCAAGCAAGTATGCACAATCAAGGATATACTGAAAGTTGTTAAAGCACCAGACTTTGCTTTGCCAGATGTTGAACAAGATATCGTGGTGTTCGGTATTTTGGCAAAGAAATCAGAGCCTCGCGCACATAAGCCAACACAAAAGAACGGAAAGACGGAGGACAGGGGAAAGTACATGGTGATGACCCTAGTCGATCTAGAGTGGGAACTGGATGTTTTCTTCTTCAACTCTGGATTTACAAAATACTGGAAGCTCACAGAAGGGACTGTCATTGCGATACTCAACCCTGCTATTATGCCACCACCACCCGGAAGACATGATACTGGCAAGTTCAGTCTTGTCATCAATTCAGATAATGACTTGATTATTGAGGTTGGTACATCGCGTGATCTCGGAGGTTGTCAATCAGTCAAGAAGGATGGAGATTTATGTGGCGTTTGGATCAATAAGAAGCGTACTCATCACTGCGAATTCCACTCCAATGAAGCCCTTCGCAAACAGCGTTCAACACGAATGGAAATAAATGGAAGCAGCTTCGGCGCCAGGAAGAATAACTCTAGAGAACTTATTGGCTGGAGCGCTGAGAAGAAAAAGGAGGCATCCAAGAAATATGACTGGGAAACAAAGACGCATTGGTTCGCTTCACGTTCCATGAGCGCAGCAGACTTGATTGATGGGAAGGACAGAACACCGAACGATCGAAAAGAGAGAGCAGAATTCCTGAAAAGGGATCTGGAGGCAAAAGAGAAAGAACGCGAGATGATGAAGAAACTCGGTCAGGTTGGCAGCGCAGCTGGAAGAGAATATATGCGACAAGCTGGTTCGAGAGCGGCACTGCCTGCTGCAGGCACCTCCACCCAACCCTCGAGTGCTGCACAAGCGTCAGAGGAAGCTAGCAGGCCAGACGCAAAGTCATTGGGCCTGCTGGGGAAGGATTCTGACATTCATCTGAGCCCTGTAAAACGGAAACGCCCAGACAGCTCTCAAGCCAGCTCGCAGGCTAGTTCAGCCATAAGCAACGGCCCAACGGCCTTCGGCTGGGGGAGCAATCTAAAGGATAAACTTTCAAAGATGAAGGAAGGGGAAAAGCTACGCAAAGATGAACAACCTCCAGTGCGGAAAAAGACTCGCTTTGTGACAGATAAGGGCATCCGTGAAGCCGGCAGGGAGAGTCTAGGTGACGAGCTCCTCGACCGGCAGATCTTGCTCGACGACGACGACGACGACGAGTTGGTTATTGTATAAAATATTTACTTCTTTCTCACCTATATGGCGTACTGGCGAGCATGATGCCGTGGTTTTTGGCGTTATTGCAGATGCTTCGGACATGTTTACGAAGGAACGATTTTGGTCAGGGTTACCTCATATCGCTTGAATCAAGGCAGGTCTTATTGGTAGAATCAACTTAGATGACACCATATGCTGCCTCCATGTCACTGAGGCTTGTGTACTTGATCGGCTGATCGAAGGCAAGACGTCAAGAACATGCCATCCTTCAACCCCCAATGTGCCTCGACATTAGCATAGCCTCCCCCACTTGCACGTATTATACGCACTGCGAGGAGAAACTGTAAGCGATGATGATGTGCGTGGTCGAGGTATCCCGGCGGCGTAGTGCATAACAGAACTGAGCTGTGTATATCGGCCGCTACGAGGTGATGGTGTTGGAAGCGTGATCCTCTCCAACCTTTCCTGACCAACAGTAGCATTCAGAATGCCCGTAATAACGTGCCTTTGTGCAGTCATCGTTGAGTTTCCGCATTGTGTAGTGAGCATAATGCAATGTCAAGCAAGATGTCAGGGGCTTGTGAAAGTGTGGCCTTGTCGCTCTGTCGACAGTCTTTGGCTAGTTGCATGAAAAACATACGAGCATTTTTTGTGCCTAGTTATTAGGGAAAGCTGTACAGTCTGGTTGTGAAAAATGAGGCGCCGGAGCTCATCATGTTATCGTTTTTAATGGATACTACCATGCAATTTCCCTAACATTCAGCTAGGTCAACACCAGAGTTAATTTTTGTTGACTAACGTTACTCTACTCCCACTACTTATCAGCAGCCGATGTTACGATGCCAAAACTCGTTATCTAATATAATTTCCTAACGACATTCTGGTTTCATTCTAACCTCTAGACAATACGGCTAGATAAGTCACTGCAGGGTTAGCAACGGCCGTGAACTACCAAGCAATATACCCTCTTAACACCGACCTAGACACTGACATCCCGTACAGTATACCCCCTGAATTATTGTCAATGGGGCCACTGTAGGGACCCCCTGTAGGGGAGGGTTACAGTGGGCCTATAGCGGCTTCAGCGGATGTAGCTCACTACCAATTTAGGGGTTATGTGACCCGGTTGAACCTCGGATAAGCTATTGCCGGTCTGTGCGGCGGGCGCCATAGCTAGATCGACCTCTATTTGATAGCAAAACGGGCTATAGACCTTCAACCTTATTATAAATAATAATATCGGCATTTCTTGATAGAATTTGATAAAAAAAAAAGTAATTAACTTAATTTTCGGGCTTCTTAAGCTTAAAAAAGCATAAATAGGCAGTAATTTTATTTAAATCAGTTAATATTTCAGTCTAATCTCTTAATTCCTTAATTAACCTTCTACTATAGTAGATTCTTTCTTTAATCTTAGCTTAATAGCCTTATAGCTTCACCAGCTTCCTTCACTTACCCTATATCATGCTATATTATATATATAACTGAAGCCTTAAGCTTTAACCAATTATAGCCCTAGAAACCCCTTACTGCTAAATTCTATTACCTCTTTATGATTTATTTATTTCAATCTCTTTACTAAGCTCCCTAGCTTCTAAAGGTAATATCTTTCTTAATAATAACTTTAATACTATATTTAATAATAATAATAATAGCTATAAGGATAAGAATACCCTTATTTAAGAGCTATAAGCTTAGGCTATTAAAAGATAGTAATTTTTCCTAATTCTATGACTTTTTCCCTTACTAAAATCCCCTAATAGTTACCTGCAACCTAAGGACCGGCACCGAGCTGCCCTGACTTCCCCTCTCACTTGTCAGGTCCTTCGAGCTGGACTAAGACCTTCATCTGCCTCGATGTCGACTGAAGCATCTGTATAGCCTTATTATCACATTAAATCTCCTGCTACTACAGAGGAAGATCATATTGCTGTCAGGATCCTTCATTAGCATATAACCAGGACTGTCAAAGAGATAGCCTCTCACCTAGGCCTAACTAAGCGGCAGGCTCGCTATACCTTAAAGACCGACCTTATGCCCGGTCATAAGAGGGCAAGAAGACCACCTGCAGTCCCCAAGACTGTCATCAAGCTTATTAGGTTAGTTATCTAAACCTCCTTAGGCTCCCACTATATGATACCTTGGGCCAGTCTTAAGGAAAAGCTTCCTATCTTATGTTATTATTTTAACTATACCTTGACCTTTATAATGACTACTGCTAGCACCTTTTACCGCCTTTAACCTATAATAATCTAGATCTCTAATTATAACTATTAGAAAAGGCTTAACTTTGCCTTATAGTTTAAGGACCTTATGCCTAACTAATAGGAAAGGTAGATTTAATTAGATAAGA
>VYWZ01000064.1:0-18856 GCA_008711595.1 Fusarium xyrophilum | reverse complement strand
GTGGTGGTGGTGGTGGGTAGATCGGGAATAACGGAGTGAATGAATAATAAAGTCGAGCACCTGTGGATGATGATTGAAGCCCGTGATAGCTACAAGACCAGCCAGCGCCACGACAAAAGATGAAAAGATTAAGACCAGTTAATACTAATCTCTTCTAAGCAAAAGAAGCATTCTCTTCTGATATCATTGATTTATTTATTGATCCTACTGCTGAGCCTATCATGACAAGAAATAAAAACTCCAACTCGATGACCGACCGGTTACCGACCACCAGCTCCAGTAACCGAATAGACCAAAATTACAAGACCCCTTATCAATGCTTCTTTATGAACAAAAAAAGTAGCTTACAAGTTGGAGACTGATCGCATGTCAGCAAAGCCTTGGTTAAAGAGAAGCATTGCCGACGAATTGGCCAATAGGTGAGCTTGTACGGCAAACAGTCGTAAAGCTGATTGGTTGAGATGCGTCGAGTCGGTTCATGGCGGGTTTCCTCGGCCGGAGTCGCCATGATAACCGTGGGATTGGCTTCTGTCCCTTGGAAAGAGAAGAGGTTTCAGAGAATTATATTATGTACTGAATGGGGGATCTGCTAATGTAACTAGACTATTGACATATCTGGTCTGTTGATCTATATTTATACATACCACTATTTTTGTAGATACTGTCGTCTTCTCCGCACTCACTACTCACTGCGTCATAACAGTTGAATTCAACCCCGCATGACAAAATAAACGTGCAAACCACCTTCAGAGGCTCTCGTTGGATGCCCCAGCTCCCCGGGCTGTTACCCCAGATTCAACCAGAGACACCCCCACCTGCCGCTTCAGCTCGTTTACCACCTGGGAACCCTCGGCCCAACTCCCTCCTCGTACTTGATCTCTTCTACTCCTCTATTTGATCTTTCTTCTTCTTTTTTTTTTTTTTCACTTCTTTCCTCACTCCAATCCTCTCTGCATCTCATCACAATGGCTCTCAACCTGACATCCTCCCGCAGGGCTCTGGGCTCCTTCAAGGTAAGCTACCCCCAACTTACATGTGATATTTCACCAGAGGCTCACACTCGACAGCCCCTCGCCCGTGCCGCTTTCTCAGGCGTCCGCGGCTATGCCACCGCAGAGCCTGATCTCAAGGCCACTCTGCGCGAGGCCATCCCCGCCAAGCGCGAGCTCCTCAAGAAGGTCAAGGCCCACTCCAACAAGGTCCTCGGCGAGGTCAAGGTCGAGAACACCCTCGGCGGCATGCGCGGTCTCAAGGCCATGGTATGGGAGGGTTCCGTCCTCGACGCCAACGAGGGCATTCGCTTCCACGGCCGCACCATCAAGGACTGCCAAAAGGAGCTCCCCAAGGGAAAGACCGGAACTGAGATGCTCCCCGAAGCCATGTTCTGGCTCCTCCTCACCGGCCAGGTTCCCTCCGTGAACCAGGTCCGCACGTTCTCTCGCGAGCTCGCGGAGAAGGCGCAGATTCCAGAGTTCATCTCAAAGATGCTGGATGACTTCCCCAAGGATCTTCATCCCATGACGCAGTTCGCCATGGCTGTTTCTGCGCTCAACTACGAGTCCAAGTTCGCCAAGGCTTATGAGCAGGGTCTTAACAAGGCTGATTACTGGGAGCCCACTTTTGACGATTGTATCTCTTTGCTTGCAAAGCTCCCTACCATTGCTGCCAAGATCTACCAGAACGCCTACCGCGGTGGTGGTGCTCTGCCAGCTGAGGTTGATCTTGAGCAGGATTGGTCATACAACTTTGCTGCTATGCTTGGAAAGGGTGGAAAGGAGAATGAGAACTTTCAGGATCTCCTGAGGCTTTACCTTGCTCTTCACGGTGATCACGAGGGTGGCAATGTCTCTGCTCATGCCACTCACTTGGTTGGAAGTGCTCTGTCGGATCCTTTCCTGTCTTACAGCGCTGGTCTTCAGGGTCTCGCTGGACCTCTCCACGGGTAAGCTTCTCTCCCTCATCAAACAGGAACTCAACTAACGTGTCATAGTCTCGCCGCCCAGGAGGTTCTCCGATGGATCATCCAGATGAAGGAAGCCATCCCCGCCAACTACACCGAGCAAGACGTCAACGACTATCTCTGGTCCACCCTCAACTCCGGCCGCGTCGTCCCCGGCTACGGCCACGCCGTCCTCCGCAAGCCCGACCCCCGCTTCGAAGCCCTGATGGACTACGCCGCCGCGCGCCCCGAGATCGCCAACGACCCAGTCTTCCAGCTCGTCGAGAAGAACAGCCGCATCGCCCCCGAGGTCCTCAAGAAGCACGGCAAGACCAAGAACCCCTACCCCAACGTCGACAGCTCCTCTGGCGTCCTGTTCCACCACTATGGCTTCCACGAGACGCTGTACTACACTGCTACCTTTGGTGTCTCTCGTGGTCTCGGACCTCTGGCTCAGTTGATCTGGGACCGCGCTCTGGGTCTGCCTATCGAGAGACCTAAGAGCATTAACCTTGAGGGCATTCTTAAGCAGGTTGAGGGTCGATAGAAGGAGAGATACCCAAAGAAAAAGGTGGAATGATCATACAAGGGCTTTGAATGTATATAGCGTTGTGACAGAGTAGCCTATGATTGACGATTTGTTTGACCAAAGCTTGTCTCCAAATTGTGATGTTAATGTGAATCGCATGTCTCATTAGTCTAATCCTACCCTCTTGGCCCTCCCAGTCTATGGTCTTCCGATATCTGTCTATGCCAACACCTTCTCTAGATGATCAAAGTACAAATCATCCCTCAACGCCTCACCATTAATAAGCCCCTCGTACGGAAACGGACTCTTCTCCCCCGTCTTGAAATAGCCTCTTCTAACATACCACTCAATCAACTCCTTCCTCGTCCAAATAACCCACATCGTCATGATCCTGGTTCCCCAATTCCTAACCGCATAATTCTCCGCATGCGCAAGCACCTGCTTTCCAATACCACCAGCCTGAAGCTTCGGCGATACGGCAAAGAGGCCAAAGTAAGCGCGCTCAGAGTCCTTTTGAACAACTTCACAGCATCCGACGAGACGGGGATCGCTGTCGCCTTCTGGCGTTGATGTTCCAGACGATGAGGGGGAGGAAGTGAATGCGAGGATGACTGCGCCGCTTGGGTCGGTGATTTTGGCGAGGAGATCTGTGGGGGATATGCGCTCGTCGGCGAGGAGGTCTGCTTCTGTTGTCCAGCCTGCGCGGGAGTCGGGGCCGCGGTAGGCGGACATTATGAGGGCGCGGAGAGGGGTGACATCTTGCGGTGTCGCGTGGCGGAATGTGAGAGACATTGTGAGTGAGCGAGTTGTGAATAGCTTCAGTTGGTGTGAGATGAAATGTTGTCGCACTCGCAGTTCTCGGAGAAAAGGACACTTCAGTTGAGATGAAGTGTATGCGAAACAGTTGACGAGTGCTTGCTTGCTTCAATTGAGGACTAGAAGAGTTGTGTGAGGTTGAGTTGAGAGAACAAGTTGTCGAAATCAACTGAACTTGTCCAACATTTCAGATATTTTTATTATTAGCTCCGATACAGGAAATCCCTTTTTTTTTTTCCTGTCACAATCTTTAGGCCCTGATCTGTATTGAAAGTTCCAACTGAAAAGAAGGTTAGCTGTGGGGTCAGAAAGCAGACTAGACCTAACTAGGCCACCTTTAGTGACCGATCTTTAAGGTCTTACCTAATATAATAAGCGTTAAATTATATAAACCTATTATAGAAAGGTTATTAAGAAGATGCTTAAAAAAGGTTACTTTTCTATATTAAAAACCTTTTCCTAGATATTACTAAGTAAAATCAGTAGGCTGATCAGGCTGTAACCTAAGACTGCTAGGACCTTCCCTAACCTATACCTAATTGGTTACTTTAATTAAGCTAGTCTAGTCACATAATCTTCAGTACCTAACGTAGCAATTATGCCACACTAACGATATACCTTCTGTCCCCACAGCTAACTTTCTATTCAGTTGGAACTTTCAATAGAGATCAGGTAAGGCCGACTCCGTAGAAACGACTCAATTGACGTTTTTGCCGTCCAACGTCAAGCCATGCGTCGTTCAACTTTGACAAAACGGGAGTCCATGTGGATCAATTCGGTTCCATGAACTATCCCGTTTTGTCAATTCCATACGACAGCCCTACGGCACCAGTCTTGGTGAAGAACTGGCATGGATCGTCATGTCAACCATGATTATCAATCTGAACCAATCGCGGAGAAGTAAATAACCAAGTTGAGTCGTCAGTTTAAGTTTTACGATGCATCTCAATTGATCAACGCCAAACCTGCTACAAATATTCCTGTTCCTGTGTAGGTTTTCTACAGTACCTTGTATATAAAACTTGAACCAAAACAAAAAGTGTGTGTATGCCATTACAAAAAAGAGAAGAAATAAGAAACTTCTAAAAAATCGGGAAAAAGAAGACACAACTCTATGTTTTTTAGTCTAAGCAGCATCCTGAGCTGGAACCTTGGAGTACTTGGCAGCGCTGTACTCGAAACCCTGGTTGGCTGTGTCCTCGCCGGCCCGGTACGACATCAGATCGTGGTTCTCGGCGGCGGCCCTGTCGTCGGCTAGTTTGGCCTCGCTGGCACCTGCGGCGCGTTGACGCCAGAAGTAGAAGCCCAGGGCTCCGAGACCGATGGCTGCGGCGCCGATGCCGCCGGTGTAGATTCCTGTCTTTGTGCCGGTGGGGAGGGCTTCCCATTTCTCCGAGGTGGTCTTCTCGGGTTCCTTGTAGAGAGCGTCGAGGGCGGTTGAGTTGCCCCTGCTGGTGGTTAGTATGAGCTGCGGTTTTGTGGGTGGGGAGTGGCTTACTTGACGATTTCGATGCTCTCCCAGCTACCAGACTTGTCGCCGTAGGCGTACTCCTTTCCGGTGCTGGCATCTTGGACATAGACGCTCTTGACGTGCATGGTGTAAGGGCCCTTCCCATAGTCGGTATCTGTAATTGTCAGCACAACTCGATGTCTTCAGAGACATTACACACGACTTACCACCACCAGCCCATTGGCGAGTTCCCTCAGGCATCGTGGGATCACCAGCAGCCCAGATTCCAATATTCAGCCTCATGGGTGTCTGAGGATAACTATCCATATCGTCCTTCGCCACAACCGTTCGCACATTCTCTCCATCAATATACCATTTCAACTCATCCTTCGTCCACGTCGTCGTATAGTTGTGGTAAACCTTCTGCATACCACCCTTGACATAGTGCCACCCCGCCTTGGTAAAGTCCTCAACACCCTTTCCGTAGTAATTCGTCGAAGCATGGGTGTCGTTGGCGCCCAGGATCTCCCAGTCGACCTCATCCAGATCATCGCTCAGCCACATCATGGAGCTGACGATTCCAATACCGGGAGCAGCCTTCATGACGAGTTCAGTGCGGCCAAAGAAGAAGTAGAACGTGGTGCGCAGAGTGGGTGAATCGCCCTGCTTGGCGACGGTGAAGGCGGCGCCGTCGTTCTCGTCGTATGTGACGCGTCCGACGTGGTCGTCCCAGTGGTCGCTGGAGGGCGTGTCGTTGAAGTGCCAGAGATGGCTTGTTCCGAAAGCTGGGTTGGGTTTGCAGTCTGTTTCGTTGAGAGGGTTGCAATCCGAGGTTGTCTGAGCGGCCGCGAGGCCAAAGATGGCGGCCGCGGGGAGGATGTATCGCGAAAGCATGGTGAGTGAGTTCAATGTCTATCGACAGTGAAAAGAGAGGGGAAAAAATGAATGAGATTGAACAAGTGAGTCGAGTCTGTCGAGATCAAAGGAGTGAATGGGTGATGAAACGAATGAGACACCCAAAGGATCAAGCAAGATGAGATAGACAGTGACGGACAAGGGAAGAGGAGCAAACTCAAAAGGAAAAAGAGGAACTCGTTTGATCTACCTACTCAAAGAGCATGCATGAAGTAATGAGAGATAAAGAAGAGAAATGGAGAGAGAGAGAGAGAGAGAGAGAATAAGAGCGGCAAACGGCAGAAAAGGAGGCCAGAGAGTACCACCGAGGACCCATTCTCGCAGGCCAGGCCAAGCATGACAGGCCTCTCAGGAGGCCATCGCCAAAACCTCTAGATCGAATGGGCCTTGACTAATTCCAGACCACTCACAAGGCCTGTATCCAAACTGCGCCGGCGTGTCACTGTCACTTACGGAGTACTGCGACGCGCCGAGACCTGGGCGGGAAGGGCTTTTTTGCATGGGTTCTTTACAGTCAGTTTCTGTGGGCTCCTCACTGAGGTACTGAAATTAGCACCAGGATATAGGACACGGCTAACGAATTGGCATATCCACTTGAGATATCTTGGCTGAATCGAAATTTGAAGAACAAGAGAAGCTGTTGCTGAATATGAACATGGCATGGCATGGAACAGTGAGTCTGTGCAGAGTAGATCGACAGGGGCAAAGGGGGGCGGCAAGTGGGATTCTTTTTATTGCAAGATCTGGAAATTGGGACTAGACTGACTAGACTAGAGGCAACTAATGCAGCGGGAGGCTCTGCATGTTCGGGTTCGGGTTTAAGCTTTTTGAATTCATGATAACCATAACAGAAAGGATAACTCAATTTGCACACTCATTCTCGCAATGTCCCTCCGAACATCAGGTGATGTTTGATACATTAATCTTTGATCCTTGCATTGCGCACTCAAAGTACCCCATTGCAGAGACAAGGATCCTGCGGTCAGTCATCTATTTATCTTGGGCTATACACAGTCCACTCCAACCTTGATGCTTAGTCTTAGGCCTTGCTGGCAAACTTGGCTCTGACTCTCTTGCTTGACTCGACGACTAGGTCCTCGTCGTAGATCTTGACGACGCTGGGGTGCTTGCTGATGACTTGCGCCCACTTGTAGAAGTTGGGGGTCTCTTTCTCAAGGCGGGAGGGGAGATTGGCTGGTAGGAGGCCGTGCTTGGAGGATGATAGCAGGCGAATGACGAATGGGGCTACAAGGACCTGTTTCTCGTTAGCTACCTCCCCATCAACATCATTCAGGGCATCGGTTGGGTACCTCTGCAAAGGTGAGCTTATCGCTCCCGTTGAAGTAAGGCGCCGCATTCTTGAGAAGAGGCTCAACCTCCTTCACGATACCAGCAACGGCATCGTCCACAGCCTGATCAACCTCGTCCTCCGTCTGAGCCCTGTAGATAGCCTTGCCGATATGCGCCTGGACCTTGTTCGAGTACGCATCAGCGAAGAAGGCGATCCTCGCTCTGGTCAACGGGCCGTTCTTGTCCGTCGTCGCGGGGAGGAGATGGCTGGGGTGCGCATCGGCGAGGAATTGAGCTACGATGGCGGACTCGGTGATGGTCTCGCCGTTGTAGATGACTGTTGGGACGAGACCGCGTGGGTTGATCGCCAGGTACTCTGGAGTTCGGGGCGCGCTGAGATCAATGATGTTCTCTTTGACGGGGAGACCAAGCTCGGCGAGGGTGATGTGTGCCCTGTGAGCGACTGCGGGGTTTGTCAGCCGAGTTCTTTCAAGCAATATGATGAACGCGATAGGATATGCATACAAGGGCACGCGTGGTTGGTGTAGAGGGTGATGTCTGCCTGAGGTTGAGAGCCCATCTTGACAGCTGCGTTGATATGCCGAGTAGTAGTAATTTGTTTGGTCAAGTTGTTTGAAAAGAACAAATTCCTAGCAGGACCTGTTGCAAGCCTTGTGGGAAACAACCCCGCCATTTCTCTCTACGTGCGGAAAAGTCGGAAGCAGACAGCAGCACGCTGCATTATTAATTCAATTCGGCATTTCGCAATATTGCACCATCGGCTTTGAGATACGTCCGAAGCGCGACGGGTGGTTGCGTCATTTCGGGTGAATTGATTGATCGCCTAGTTAGACGGTCCGAAGGGCACATTTAGGTAGGTATCCACATCCACCCACTCCAGTCTTCCACTCTTTCTATCTTCCTTATTCGATAGAACGGTATCGGAATATCACTTGATGCCGTTGTCGATCTTGAATGCTCAGATGTAGCCTTCGGACCGTCTAGGCGATAACTAATGCGCGCGCGAGAGCGGGTGACGCATCTTGTGTAACTTTCCTTTTCGTGATTGGGATGACGTTTGGTAGTGAGGCTGGAGGATCTGGTAGTTTTGGTACTGTGGTTATTTCCTGATGGAGTGATTGCTCACGGCATTGATCGTCGTTAAGATTCTGACGTGAGACGGGAGACGGCGCCGCACTGAGAGGTAGGTAGACTTTGGGAGAGGATGCTAAATAAACTCAGTAAAGACTCCTCTACAGAGTAAACTTAGACTACATTGCCTAAACTTTTCACCCCATCACTTAGGATAAAGGTCTCCCTGGTAGTTAGGGCAAGCTGGATTTGGACGACTTGCGACGACAGGTCGTGAATAACGAGACAACTGAATGAGCTCACTCAGGGTAAGTTATCCGAGAAAGACTGATCTTTTCCAGTTCTAATGCCAAGAAAATGGTCTCATTTGTGTGTTTGCTTGATGATTGGTTCACACGATGTTGCTGCGGCGTCAACACCTTCAACTGACACCGACAGCTTAACGGCAAGTCAAGGCCACTTGTCTACACAATATCAAAAACGTTCCAACTCTATTCAGAAATGATATACCGACTGCGAGGCTGGAATGACCAATTTTATTTCCTTCTTGACAGGGTGACCTTGTGATCTGAAGCAGTCCCTCGAAAGGCAGAAGCATCTGGTTGCCTGTAGTGATTCGCGGCCACAAGGGAAGCAACAGATCTAATAAACTTGCTATTGACTGTATTTTAAAGCTTCCTATCTTATCGACATTCCCGAATTTCAATCAGGATCCGTGAAAGATGATCAGACGTGAATGCGCATCTGCTTCATGCTCAAAGGACCGCAGAGCTGTTCAGAAGGGATATGGCAGTGAGGATACCATCAACAAAGCAGTCACGAATAGGTATCGCCAACGGCTCCCCTCGTCACACTGACCTCGCTGACTTCAGGGAGTAGTCACAGTTGACTCTCACCCGAATGGACGAATGCGCGTGCCTACAATGTCACCGGAGGCAGCTTGCCGGCTCTGGCGCTGCAAGTGGCCGGCCACACCGCGTCTCTCGCTGGCACGATAGTAACAGAATCTGGACCCAGGCAGCCAAGTGAAAAGCCGTGCAGAAAGCACTGCCACCTCTCCAGCACGCCATCTCCATCTTCTTCTCTCCGTTCTTACTCCTCCCCTTCACAACATCATCCCCCCTTCCTTGACACCGAAGCGCGTGCTGCATGCCCAGGTTACTGTCACGAGCGCTGAATCACGCAAGCAATACTCTCTGTTAATCTCTGAGCAGACGCTCATATTTCCTCATCTCTACTCGCCATGGCGTCGCGGGGTTGGGGTGGTGGAGGCTCTGGCTCAGGCCAAAACTTCCGACCCCAAGTTTGCCAACACCACAAACGAGGACATTGCAACTTTGGCAAGAACTGCAGGTTTCTTCATGATACCTCTCTTCTTTCTGGAAGTCATGTCCCACAGACTCCTGCTCCCAGCGCAAACAAGGATATCAACAAGCGACAGCTGGCATGGAAAGGTCTTCTTCGCAAGGACCCCTCAAACTTTCGAGCATCATCTGAGATGAAAGACCTCCAAAAGTTCTGGCAGAGATCACTGGATGTCCTGGAAGATGATGACCATGAGTTTCACCAGAAGCTTGCTCAAGAACTCGTCAACGACAAGGGCTACGGCCCACGATACGTTCTCCAGACAGCGGAAAATGGATCTTCGTCGGACATTGAGGTTGTGAAACCCTGCTTCTTGTTTCTTCAGGTAATCTCTCACTCAAGCCTCACGGATCATTTATCCATCAGTACCCATATGGGCACCATCTACACACTCTTCGCTGGCACCAACGGAGATCGAAGCATCGGTTTGTTGAGCTCCTTGTGCGAGCAAGCCCTGGAGAGCACCGAGCTTGTTGCCGATATACTCGAGTCAACATTTCCAGATATCGTCCGCGTCATTCTCACGGCGTGCTATCAACTTCTCAGCAGAGTCACACGAACACGTTTATGCCAAGAACTACCTGATCTCATGGAGTCCGTGGACAAGCTCATTGCAAAGATGACCGAGGATGACCCCGATGCCAACTACGATGAGTTCTTGGAACGCGCAGCCGTCTTGAAGAGAATGTTGGTTTCCGCTGAAGAGTCTTTCGATTCAGTTGAGTCTTCAGACGAGCGACGAGGCAAGCAGCCTATTACCTCGACGTTTCCCAAGAACATCGAGTATCCTGGAGGTCGACACGACAACGACTTTGCCGATATCACCAAGATTGCCATTCTTCCGACATATGGAGAAGTAGCTAGCGAGAATGACGAGTATCTGCCATCTACCAACTTCACGGATCCCCATGTTCTTGATGACCCTTTGCAGCGACATATCGACTCCATGTTTCGGCTTGTTAGACATGACATTCTCGGCCCAGTCAAGCGCATCCTTGCAGACCTTGTGCGCTCCGACGACATCATGGCTGGCCGTCTCTCGGACGGAAACCAACAGGCGCAAGTCTACCTGGCAACATGCGTCGAGAAGCTCGTCAGCAGCAAGAAGCGTGGTACAGAAGCGGTCTTGATTTTCAAGCCTCCCCAGCATATCCTCGAAAAGTCACCCGATAAACGACAAGCATGGTGGAATGATTCGTCTCGCCTGGGCTATGGCACTCTGGTGTGTTTCTTGGCTCCTGGATCTGAAGGCGTGAGTATGCTGTTTTTTCAGGTCACCAACAAAAGCACCGGTCGCGCAGGAAAAGATGACGCCGACTCCAACAGCGACATTGCTCCGCTGCATGGTGGTGCGCCCAGCATCACCGTCAAGCTTGCAAATCATTCGCGAGATGACCTGCTCCTTCTGGCGAAGCTGTACAATACCAAAGCTCTCGGTATACTCGTCGACTTCAATGGTGTCATTCCGGACACGTTCGTCCCCATCCTCAAGAACCTCCAGAAGATCAAGGGTGAGAATCACATCGCCTTCCGGCAATGGATCCTTCCCAGCCGGCCCGAGGACCTGAGCGTCTCGATACCTGGCTATGCTCGAAGACTGGATTTTGCTTTCTCGTTACGATGCATCACTAGAGACAAAGCCGTTGATGTGTCTCTTGATCCCGAGGAGCCGGAGAACTTGAGTATTGAGGAGCTTGAGGAAGCGACTGGGCTTGACGCAGGTCAATGTCGTGGCTTGGTCGGTGCGCTAACTCGAGAGTACGCACTCATCCAGGGCCCTCCTGGAACAGGAAAGTCGTATCTCGGTGTCCAACTTTTGAGAGTTCTTCTGGCGGCAAAGCAGAAGGCGCACCTGGGACCGATCCTCATCATGCAAGTTGCCCACTCATTCATTCATTCATTCATTCATTCATTCATTCATGTTTTTCTTTCGCACTAACAAAAGACTTAGTTGCTACACGAATCATGCACTGGATCAATTCCTCAAACATCTCCTCGATGTCGGCATCAACCGCGTCATTCGAATTGGTGGTCGCAGTGTAGCACCAGAACTCGAAGGCCTGAATCTCCGCGTAGTCAGCAAGGGAACCCAAAAGACAGTCGGCGAGCGCATGACCCTTGCCAGTGCGTTTACCCAGAAGGACGCGAGCGCATATGCCGCCGCGGAGGCAGTGAACGCTCTACGCCTTAGACGAGATGGTCCGAGCTGGGAGTTGCTTGGTGATTTCCTGCTCGAGGACAATTCTGAAATCCACGAGCAGTTCGCAGATACAGCGAATGAGCTGACGGGCGAGGATGGTGATCCTCTGTTGATGTGGCTCGCTGGAGGAGACGCAGAAATTCAGGAGCCCGCTAGATGGAACATGATCGAGGCAACTCTCGCAGCCGAGAAGGATATCAACATGCTTTCTCGTTGGGAGCGCCACACTCTCGTTGAAGACTGGATGAAACGACATGAGGAAGAGCAGACAGATGTTCTTTTCGAAGCGATGGACGACGCCGAAGAGCAGTGGAAGAACATCGGCCGGGTACACGACGGTGTCGATCAGCGAACTCTGGTTCAGGCTGAGGTGATTGGCTTGACTACCACATCCCTGGCCGGCCGAATCGATATGCTCCGAGGTCTGAGATGCAAGGTCGTCATCTGCGAGGAGGCAGGTGAAGTCAAAGAGGCCGACATCATATCTGCTCTGATGCCCGGAGTTGAGCACTTGATCCAGATTGGAGATCACAAACAACTCCGACCTCGGATCAACAACTTTGACTTGTCGCTTGAGTCGACGTCTGGGCAGAAATGGCAACTTGATCGCAGCCAGTTCGAGAGACGGGCCGAGGGCGAGCCTGGTCTTTCACCGGCGCCGTTCGCGCAGCTCGACGTCCAGAGACGCATGCGGCCTGAAGTCTCGTGCCTGATCCGAGGAGTGTATCCCGATCTGAAGGACCATCGGAATGTTCAGAACCTCCCAGATGTGGTTGGGATGCTGGACAATGTATTCTGGTTGGACCACTCTCACGAGGAGGATAACGGCGGAGATGGCACTCGTGTTCGATCCCATAGCAGCCGGTGGGAGACTGACATGGCTACGGCTCTCATCCGTCACTTGGTTCGGCAAGGCAAGTACCGAGCCGAGGACATCGCTCTCTTGACGCCATACATGGGCCAGCTTCAGCAACTCAAAGCCGCCCTGAGTAGCGACTTTGAGATCTGTCTTGACGATCGTGATCGCGATCAGTTGGCGCAAGAAGACTTTACAGACGACCTGAGCTCCAGCAAGACTGTTGAGAAGAAGAAGAAGAAGTTGTTGCAAACCATTCGACTTGCAACTGTCGATAACTTCCAGGGAGAAGAGGCCAAGGTCATTGTTGTGTCTCTGGTTCGCAGCAATCCCGAGCGAAAGGTCGGTTTCCTTCGGACTGAGAACCGTATCAACGTTCTTCTCAGCCGTGCCAAACATGGAATGTATCTGATTGGCAATGCCGAGACTTACCTCAACGTTCCAATGTGGGCAGACGTCCACGAAATACTTACAGATGCCAATGCTGTCGGCAGGGAGCTCAAGCTCTGCTGTCCTCGCCATCCCTCGACCCCCATCACCTGTTCTGAGCCAGAGCACTTCCTCACTCGAAGTCCAGAGGGCGGATGTACCCTCCCTTGCTCCCGGCGATTGGAGCCTTGTGGGCACAAGTGTCAGGCGACTTGCCATTCGGATGCCATGCACGATGCATTCTCCTGTACGCGGCCTTGTCCTCGCCTCCGGACTACATGCGATCACCTGTGTCCTCAACGTTGCGGCCAACCCTGTGGTCCTTGCTTGATCAAAGTTCACAATGTTGAGCTTCCTTGTGGCCATGTCGTCGAAACGCTGTCGTGCTACCAGACACAGGACTTGGCATCCGTCCAGTGCCCTCATCCAGTTGAGAGAGAGCTACCTCATTGTGGCCATACCGTGACTATGAAGTGTCACCAACTGGGTAACACAGTAACGCCCCATTGCATGCAGCCCTGCGGCGATATCCTCGAGTGTGGTCACCCATGTTCTGGAACCTGCACAACTTGTCAATCAGGAGAGCACAAGAACTGCACCAAGGTTTGTGGCCGCGCATACGGTAGTTGTAACCATCGATGCACTCAGAAGTGCCATACCGGAGAAGACTGCGGAAGTTGTCAAGAAGCTTGCGAGGTAAGTCCATACATTATACTCTCATGCTCTGGCTCAAATCACTCACCACAGTTTACCATAGGTTCAATGCCCTCACTCCGCCTGCCACTCAGTCTGCAGCAAACCATGCGCCCCTTGTATCGAGACCTGTACATGGTCGTGTCCTCACGAGGGTTCTTGTTCGATGCCGTGCTCAGCACCTTGCGATCGACTTCCTTGCGACAAGCGATGCGACAGGATGCTGCCCTGTGGTCACCGATGTCCAAGTTTCTGTGGGGAGGTCTGCCCTGTCGACTATTGTCAGGAATGTAGCAACAAGGAGATGGCGATTGTCGATCTTTTGGAGTTCCGGCCGTACTCCAAGATCAACTTGTTCGAGACTCCGATCGTCGTTCTCGGATGCGGCCACTTCTTCACCAGCGAAACTCTGGATAGTCTTGTTGGCCTCAATGGAGTTTATACCACGGACATGTTTGGGAGCTACACGGGATTGATAGACATCTCTACGTCTCTCACCGAGAAGACTCCCTGCTGTCCCAGCTGCAAGCGCTCGATTCGACAGTTCGCTACCAAGCGATATAACCGAGTCATCAACCGAGCCGTCGTGGATGACATCTGCAAGCGATTCCTCATAAAGGGACGCGAAGCACTCCAGAAACTTAACCACAAACTTCTCAAGGCCGAAACCTCGCTCGGGTCGTCGCGTCGGTCAACAGCACCAGGGCATCACCACACGGCTACCACTTTCTTCAGAGAGCGACACATGGTGGTTCAGCAAGTCGAAGACAACGCCGTGGCTCTCCAGAAGATGATGGGAGAGGAAAACCAGCCCATAAAGAAGCTGTCCGACGCAATCGCGACATGTCGGCCCCGGGGCTCTGGTGGTTCCCAGTCTGTCGCCCAGCTGATGGACGCTATGAAACTCTCTCAGCCTTCACCTGACAACCAGATTCTCTTGGGTGCACGACTGCTCACTATTGAAGCACAACAGGTGCAGCTCATGGATGCGTATGCAGTTTCCAAGATGAACGGATGGAAGCTCCACGAGAACGCACTGAGTCTCCCTGTTGTGGACAAATGGTTCAAGGCGTGCAAGGAGCTGATGGAGGAGGCCAACGAGGAGAAACTTCCTCGAATCTTCATCGCCGCTGTTCTGGCATTTGCCAAGGTTGCCAGGGCTTCTACCTGGACCAGAAAGCAACCCAAGGGTGAGGGTGAGCCGTCTTCTGGGAAAGGTGATGAGAAACATGTCGCAACAGCCCGTGGGCTTCTGTCTACTGCCCTCGAATCTTGTTCCGAGTTCGCTGATGGTGAGACACTCAAGAAGAGAGTCCAGGATATGATAGAGTTGTACGATCCCAACTACGAAAAGACCACACCCGAGGAACTGGCAGCGATTCGATCTGCCATGGTCAGTGGACCCCAAGGCATGGCGACAAACTCTGGCCATTGGTACAACTGTGTCAACGGCCATCCGGTAAGTCCCCCTCCCCCCCTCCCCCCGGGGGCCCTTGATCAGTGCAATACATAGAGTCTGACTTTGCTGGTTCATTTAGTTTGCGGTCGGAGATTGTGGGATGCCCGTGGAAGAAGCGTGCTGCCCTGAATGCGGCGAACGAATCGGTGGCTCTAGACACCGACCACTGGAAGGTGTCACTCGAGCTGGGGAGTTGGAAGCTCCTGCGCGTCAAGTCGAGGAGCCTGTGGGTGGTCGAGTGCCAGAGTTGATCTGAGTTTCACCATTGTCTAAAGCGACAATTGTAGGAGGAACTCGAGATGGACTGGAACATCAATACCTGTACAATGTTTCCACCATGGAACGGTGGTTACTGTGTGGTATCATGTAACGATATGGCGTGTCTGGGAAAGGATAGTCACAGGATGACACGTATTGCATGAGAAGTGCTGTAAGAATATAAATGTGTAGAGTCAAAGGGTACCACGATGATGCAAATGTCTACTGGTGAATGTTTTTAAACGCGAAATGGTATTGAAAGACGAACTGCTCAAACCAGAACGCTTCTTGGCAACTCCTTGACAGCTCCATCGCATACTTGTGCTGTTTTTCTCATACAGTTATACTACAGAACAAGATAACTCATACACTCCAAAAAACTCCAGTGCTCTGTTGTTTTGGTGGAGTTTTAGTATCCGTGGCCTGTCTCTTTGTCAGCATCAAGTTTAATCACACGTGCTTAGGAAAACTTACGTCCGAGAGATCGTCCCATCTTGGACATCTCCTCAGCCTGCGTCTGCTTGACCTTGGCCCTCCTCGAATCCTCCTTCGCCTCAACCTCCAGCCTCCTGACATGCTCCCTCGCCTCCCTCACACTGAGTCTCGCCTCCTCCAGCGCACGGTCAGCCTCGCGCTCAGCCCTCTCTGCATCGTGAACTCGCTCTCTGGCTTCGAGAACAGCAGGGTCGTGCTCGTTGCGGCTTCCGCCTAGACGGGACAGGAAACCACCGCCGCTGGAGGTACGACGAGACGGGGAGCGGGATGATGAGCGCGAGTGTCGACGGTCGTAAGAGGAGGCTGAACCGCTGGAGTGGCGGTGGTGGGAGGAGGATGGGGATGTTCGTGTGGATGTGGGCTCGTGGCGGGATGAGGAGGAGAAGAGGCCGTGCTTGCGGGGGGGTTCCTCGCGGACTGGCTCTGGGGAGGGTTCACGACGACCAAAGAGACCCATGATGGTGATTTATGTGGTAGTTTAGGAGTAGTGTAGTGTAGTGTAGTGTAGTGTAGTGTAAGTGGTAGTGGATATCGTGTAAGTGATCAGTGTAAGTGATCAGTGTAAGTGAAGAAGTGGATAATCTGGAGAATTGAGAGAAGCACTTCACAAGAATCTAGACGTCTCCTGGCCCCTATTTCTACTCTCCCCCATCCCTGCCTCTGATGCCATTCCCAACCACGATCGCCAAAACTTCAAACCTGCTTTATCACCGTGACGTCAATGCTTGCGCGCAGGGTAGCAAGGGTCCAACCAGTCAGGGGGCAGGGATGACGGTATCAGTGGCGTAGACGGTGATGACAATTCAGAGCAAGAAGAGATGAAGGAAGTTATTGGTGTAAGAAAGAGGATCAATGTCTCTGATATCATACCAGCTCAAGATGAGGGGTGCAGCTGAGAGGAATGTGACACGCTTGCAAAGATATGAAGAATTCCAAAGTGTCGACGTTGCAGCTTTAGGGGTTCTTCAACGGTTACACTCCCAAGGGGATGCAATAAAACTTGTGACCTCTATCATAGGTGACAAAAAGCCTTAGGTAACCTTGGGTAAGTTAGATTCAGTATAATTTAATTTAGTGTACTCTGTATGTTTAGAAGATCTCAGACTAGGTATTTTTAGTACCTCGATTTAATGTCAGAAGTCTTCTTACACCCCGAGGACTCCGCAACTTGATCCAACTGTTGCTCATCAATCTCTTACAGTAGCCTACGATCTCTTTGGGCCAGAATGATCTACAGTCCATCTTCTTCTCAATGCTCGGCTTCACTCTCTGTTGATGATGTCTCAGCGTGGCTGTGCACTTTTTTGCCCCTCAAAGTCTCGGCACATTGGTCTGGTCTCACCAGAATCATCTCATAAAGAAACACGCGCTAATAATAAATGCAGACTTGAGACAAAAACAATTGCCACAAGGCAGACATGAAATTAAAATGAAGTAATCGTAGCTAGAGCGTGACGAAAATGCCTTCCTTAACTCAAGTAGTCTACTCCTCCCGCTAATTTACCTCGCATTCCCGAGCGAAGAATAGCCTGTGAATAGTACATAGCAGAGAAAAACAACGCAGAACACCATGGTTCCCTATGTGCTTTATACCGCACGATTTGTACACTGAAATAACCCATAGCAGGCCAAAAATCAACCATGGGAGCCGAGTAGTAGAGTCCACATCCCTGCTTCCGTTCGATCACATTCGACGGATGATGATGACACCGAGGTTGTGGTCTTCGTATTCGGTATTAATAAACGCTCGTATCGTATCATGTTCACATAACCGTGCATCCGCCCTCCTCACGATCCTTCTTGACGCTGAGCGCAACGCGCGCCGCCTCGGTGAAGGCCTCGTTGACGCCTCTGTTCTTCATGGCGGAGCACTCGAGGTACCGGAGGGCGTTTATGCGGCGCGCCACCTCGAGGCCCTGGTCGTAGTTGATCATGGGGCGCTTCTCGCGGGGCTCGCCTGTCTCGTTCTCCTCCTCCTCCTCCCCCTGCTCGCGGAGGTCGCACTTTAGTGCTACGAGGACGAGTTTGGTGCCGGGGCAGTTGTCGGCGATCTCGCCTACCCACTTGGCCTCGACGTTTTCGAGCGAGTCTTTGCTGTCGACGGAGTAGCAGAGCATGATGAGATCTGTGTCGTCTTGGACGTGTTAGTTTGGGCCGAGTCAGTTTGGTATCGGAGGTAAGTACCGTAGGATAGGGAGCGTAGTCGGTCGAATTCTTCCTGGCCTGCTGTGTCCCAGAGGGAAAGCTCGATGTGCACATTATCGACAAAGATGTCTACGTTCGTTAGCGATGCGTATACGCAGAAAAGCCGTGTATCGTACCGTGAACGTAGTTCTCAAAGACGGTGGGTTCGTAGACAGTAGGGAAGTAGCTATAATCAATGAGCATCTCTCCTCACACGCATCTCCTTCGAAACATACCCTCTCGTAAAGACGTTCAACAGCGATGTTTTTCCACAAGCACCATCACCCCTGAATCAGATCAGCGCAATGCCCTCCCATTCCTTCGGCATCAAACGCACAGCAACACCAGCTTTCGCTGCACAGTTTTGGATCCTCCACAAAGAGCAGGCATTCTGACAAGAATGTGATATGATATCGATTCGTAGTTTGCAGAAGAAGGAAAGAAGGGGAAAAAAAGACCGTTGGGGTTTTCCGCGTCGTTTGAAATAAGTTGAATCTCGGCTCCCGTGCAGGGCCCTGGCGTGCGCAGATCGATAATTCGCAGGCCCGAAAGAAACCGCTGGTAGATGTCGATTGACGGCAAGGCGAATTGAGTAGGGGTTTTAAAGGAAATGAACGGCCGTTTTTGTTCCTGGTTTCGCGGAAGAGGAATGGAAGATGCAGGGTTGTGAAATGGAATGTAAGTTGAGGTCAGAGAGAGAGGCCAGCGCCAGGGAAAATGGGGGGCACTGGAACTAACTCTAGGCCTTGGGGCAGTGGAGTCGACAGCGAGGAAAGCGGGCAGGGATTATTTTCGGCGCCTCTTGAGGGGGGGGGGGGGTAAATTCAACCATGACAGATTACACTTTACCCTTCTGGGTTATTCTTGAAAGTAAGGGGCTTGTTTC
>VYWZ01000058.1:0-132542 GCA_008711595.1 Fusarium xyrophilum | reverse complement strand
CCAAGAATTAAGAGAAAATTTAATACCTTTAATATATCATGATGGCAAAGTTCTACTAAAAACATTAAAACATAAAGATTTTTTACTATGATTAAAATTGGTAGATATTTATTATAAAGGTTATCATACTACATCTGAAGGTAAGCTTATATTTGATGCTATAAAGCTATATATGAATAAATATAGACTAACTACTAACAGTACCTTACTTAAAGATAAAGAATTGATTACTATGAAAGAAATAGATAATCAAATATCTAAACTTTATTTAATGGATAGTCCTTATGTGATAATAAATAATAATAGATACTACAGAAATACTAATAATTTAGTAAGTGGTTCTACCAAAATTATAGTAACTAAAGATAATGTACAAAAAATGTATGATAGTATGTCTGAATGTGCAAAGGATATTAATATATCCCGTAAATATATTAAAGAGTGCTTAATTTCAGGAAAACCTTACAAAGGTTATAGTTTTGTATTAAATTAAAGCGCAAGCTATAAATATATATTAAAAAAAAATAGAGTTAAAAGCAAGAAAATCTTATTTAAGACAATTTGCTGCCGAGTATATATTGTGTATAAACATATATAAAGGTTCAACGACTAGCTAATAAATATCATATTACTTATATTAAGTAAAGAATAGCATAAAACTCTACTCATTAATTATCATCAGTTGACTGATGATAAGCACTAATGAGAAGACATAGTCTAAACAATAATGAAAATTATTGCTAATATATTATAATGTACATGTTATTATAGGTACAATATTCTTATCAGTGGCCTTATGAAGAATATATTCATACCATTTAACAGATCATCACCATCTTGGTTATGAAGCTGGAATATTATACTGACATTTCGTAGATGTAGTTTGACTTTTCTTATATGTATCTATGTATTATTGAGGTTCTTAATTTATTAAGGCTTTTGCTTTTAGCTTTTACCTGGTGGTAATTAAGGCGCTACTTTAGCTAGCGCATAACAAGAGCGTAGCTATGAAGGCGAAGACACGCTTGCTAGCAAAAAAAGCATTTTTTTTTGGCGCTAGCTTACTTCGTAGCCCCCCTACACTTTTTACCATTAGAGTAATAAGGAAGCTAAAAGCTAAAAGCAAACTAAAGCTCTGTATTTTTTTTTTATAAAGCTCTATATTTTTTTTTAAATAGTTCTGTATTTTTCTTATAGCTGCTAGTTCCTGCGTAATAGTCATAGGTATTATTGTTCTATTTGGCATGCTAAAACCTTATATATAAATGCTAATAAGATTAAGTCTTAATTCAGACGGTAATCTATTTTATATAGAAAAAAGATAAAATAATCTTGCTTATTACTAGTATGCAGGAATCGGGACGCAAGCCCAATAAAGGCTTTGCAGACTTGCTTTTAGTTAGTTGTAATTAAGGGCTATTAACTAAATATAGCCAAATACTTATCCCTTTATCTGGCACAGAGCTAGTTTTAGTTTGTTAGCTAAAGCTCGCAGACTCTTCGGGGGAAGATATGGAGTAAGAAGAATATGGACAAAGGAGTTATGTATAGGGGGTGCGCAAGCTAAAGCTCGACATTTTTATAACTTTAGCTTGCGGATTTTTCGTGCTTAGTGTTCCGGGCTTCGCTAGAGCTTGCGCCCCTTCGAAAAGGCGCAAGCTCGTGCTAAAACTCGGGGGCTATAAAAAAAATTTATTTTTTTTTTAAGCTCTTCGTTTTAAGGCGCCGAAAAATATGCATCCGCGCCATTTAAAGATAGCTAGTAAAAAAAAAAGTATTTTTTTTTTCGTGCTTATTACGAGCTTGCGCCACCTATTCCTATTAGAAGAATAGGAATTACAGCGCTAGCTTGAAAAATCGCAAGGCTACCGTAGTATTATTCGTAGCACTATGCATCCCTCGTCCATTGTAGCAAGCAAGCTAAAATTATGTTACAGGTTAAAAGACAAGATATAATTTTATTGCTATCCTAAATATTAGGTTAATATAAATATAAAAAAAAAATACAATGTATTATCAACTTCTAGCTATTCCTGAAATTTTCTCGAATGGATATTTAACCGGATCTTTAGATATAATAAATATAACAGCTTTATTATGCGGTATTTTAATAATAATTAATAAAAACCCTATTGTATCAGTAATATTTCTAATAGGTTTATTTGCAAATATATCAGTATATTTAATATTAATAGGTCTTACATTTATAGGTTTATCTTATTTAATTGTTTATATTGGGGCAGTTTCAATATTATTTCTATTTATATTAATGTTAATAAATATAAGAACAAGCGAATTACAAAGTAATAATAGAAATAGTGTATCTTTAGGTTTATTTATTACAATTCTTGCAAATTTTACTATATTCCAAGTACTTCCTTATTATATGGCGATATTAAATAATTACAGTAGTAAATTAAATACTATACTATACTATTTACCTTGAAATAAGTTTAGTGATATATTAAAATATATTAATAGAAACTTAGATATAACGAATGCCAATATTATGTTTGTATCAAGTAATAGTTGAGATAATAATATGGCTGAAACTGGACATACAGCAACGATAGGACATATATTATACACAAGTCACAATATGTGAATATTTATGGCAAGTTTTATATTACTATTAGCAATGACTGGTGCTATAATAATTACTATTAAAAACGAGAAGACGATTCAATAGTATTTCTTATAAGCAGCCTCGCACAAAATTACCCCTTAATAAAAGATTATATAGTACTAATGTAATAAATTCTACTAATTTACCTCATAATTGAGTAACAGGATTCTCTGACGGAGAATCCTCATTCTCAGTATCCATCAGTAAAAACAGTAAATATAAAACCGGTTGATCTGTAATTCCAGCTTATGCTATAGAATTAAAAGATAAAGATATAACTCTGTTACAAGAGGTACAAAAATACTTTGGAGTAGGAAAAGTTCAAATTATAAAAAATAAGGGTCATGCAGTCTATGTTGTTTATTCTATAAAAGATTTATACAATGTAATAATACCTCGAGCTTGCGCCTTGACAAATATCCCTTATTAACAGTAAAAAGAGAAAGTTTTATTCTATTCAAACAAATTATATTTTTAATGTATGATAAAAAGCATTTGACTGAAGAAGGATTACAAGAAATAATGGGTATTAGAGTTTTAATGAATAATAAAACTCCGATATCTTCATATATGGGTACTTTAAAGGAAATTATACCTACAAATTTACCTGTATTAAGTACAGCTAATATAACGCCGTAATGATTAACAGGATTTACGGATGCTGAAGGATGTTTCTTTTTGAATATCAGATCAAATAGGGATAATACAGGTTATTGAGTAACAGCAGGATTTAGTCTTGTACAGCACTCCAGAGATTTATTATTATTTCAATTAATTAAAGAATATTTGGGTTATGGAAACTTTGTAGAAGAGAACAATAGAGAAGTTGTTAGAATAAAAGTATAAAATTTTAAATTAATAACTAAACAAGTGATACCTTTCTTTATAAATAACCCTTTACAAAGTAGTAAACTACTTGAATTTACTGATTTCTGTAAAGCATGTGACTTAATAAAAGAAAAGGCACACTTAACTGAAGAAGGTATAACTAAATTAAAAGAGATAAAATCTGGTATGAATACAGGAAGAAAACATTAGTAGTATATTAGGTAGGTGCAATAATAATTACTATAAAAGGTAAAGATTAATACTCATTAATGGAGGGGTATATCTTATATACTTGTTTCTTTAAAGGCGCTAGCTTGTAGCATTACTATTCTACTAACGAAGTGTTACACTGCTGCATATTTTTTTAGGCGCAAGCTTAAGCTTGCGCCTAAAATCAGCTGCATAGCTAGCCTTCCTAATTAGGAGTAGGGCTGCGCTAGAGCTTGCGCCTTTAGCTTGCTGAAGGCGCAAGCTCTAGGGTGGTTAGGCTAGAGTAACGCTATGAGCTATTAAGGCTGCGCTAGTTTATAAAAAAAAAATACAGAGCTTCTGCCTTTCTGCAAAAGCAGTAAACCTGTAAGAAAAATTAGTTCAATGGTAGAGCGATTGTTTTACACACAATAAGTTGAAGGTTCAAATCCTTCATTTTTCAGAATTAAGGGGGGGGGGCAAGCTATGAGTACTCATAGCCTTAAAAAAATATGCTCTATATAAGATTCCTTAACTTAAACGGTAGAGTGCATTTTTGATAAGAATGATATCAGCGTTCGATTCGCTGAGGAATTAAAGAGAATTGGCCGAGTGGTTTAAGGCGGTAAGCTTGAGTCTTATTAGGTTATATTCTAGCCACATCCGTTCAAATCGGATATTCTCTGAAGAGTGTAGTTTAATTGGCAAAATAGGAAGCTTCAACCTTCAAATTCTTGGTTCAAGTCCAAGTACTCTTGTTTTTTTTTACGGATTAGGGCCGGCTTGGGTAGGCACTTCGTTTGGGACGAAGACTAGTTATGTTCGAATCATAATAATCCGATTAATTTTAGAAGTATTAGAGATAAAAAGATAGATAAATGAATATTTCTGCTACAAACACATTCCTGCACTAGCTAGTGCTAGCTAGTGCTAGGTGAATTTTTCGGCTTCGCCTAAAAATCTACCGATAAGGAATTACAGAAATAAGCGATATATTTTTTTTTTATCCAAAAGAATAAAAGCGAGCTAAAAGCTATATATGTAGCTTTTAGCCTTGCTTAATTGCATGCATTAGAGCTAGAGCTAGCAATTAACAAATTAAAAGCAGCTCTGGATATATAAATTATAAATGTAATTTAGAAATTTGTTATTCCTAATTAGGAATCAGCAAGCTCTTCTAAATTATATAAGTATGGAAAGAAATTATTGTAGAATTTAAGCTATATATTAAAGAGATTTATTTATATAAATAGGTTTGCTAGCTGATTGTGTATATACGCAGGCCAATGCTTCTAATTTCATAGCAAGCTTGCTTGCTATGAAATAGGCAACCAGTAATATAAGCAAGTGTGTGCTATTTATAGCGCTAGCCTACAAACCTATAATTATATTAACTCTAAGAGAAATTTAATAATAAACGAAGTGAATTGAAATATCTTAGTAACTT
The DNA here is from genome assembly GCA_008711595.1 of Fusarium xyrophilum. Lineage (NCBI taxonomy): Eukaryota > Fungi > Ascomycota > Sordariomycetes > Hypocreales > Nectriaceae > Fusarium > Fusarium xyrophilum. The sequence goes on along the minus strand of VYWZ01000058.1, from coordinate 127,452 downwards.
TAGGAAAAGAAATCAAAAGAGATTCTATGATTAGCGTGAGCTAAAATAGATTAGCCTAAAAAGTCAAATGGTGGATAAACTGTTTAAATTAAATGGGGAACCTTCCTCAAAGGCTAAATATAATATATAAGCGATAGTGGAAAGTACCGTGAGGGAACCAAAACAAAAACAGTGATTTTATAAGCAGTTCGGGAAAATAAAAAAAAGTTAGAACGTACCTTTTGCATAATGGGTCACCAAGTTAACATTAGATGCGAGTAGGAGGGAGCTTTATAAAAAAAAATATATTTTTTTTATAGCCCCGTGCATACGTAGTTAAACCGAGCGTTAAAATAACGGTAAGTATCTAAAGTTAGACCCGAAGCCTGGTGATTTTACCATAATCAGGATTATAAAAGTCCGAACGGAATATTGTAGCATAAATATCCGAAGAATTATGGTAGGTGTAGTGAAAGACAATACTGACCAGGATAGCTGGTTAAGAGTAAAGGTGTAAGCAACCTTGAATAAGCCAGTGTGTAGAAATGAACTTTCTGCAATAAACCTTCAAATTGACGGGGAAGCCCTAAAGCAATCTAAACCAAACATAGATAGAAATATATATGTGGCACAGGTAATGACTCGTGGTATGGTAAAATATAGATTGATTTACGATAGTAAGTAGAATGGGTTATCCGCAGCCAAGCGCCTAATACTGTAAATACAGTAAGGTGTGCAGTTCATCGACTAAATGTGGGTTGGCGTAAGCTTAAGATATAGTCAGACCTTACCTGAAAGGGTACAGAATAATAAATACTAATTAAAAAAATCAAGTAATTTACATAAAGGTAACAGAATCTGTTCCCTGTAAATTATTTAAATGTAAGGCTAAGAGGAAGAAATTTAATAAAAATAAAAATATGAAAAATGTGTAGGAGCTTCGCGCCCGCCTTGATAGTGCTAATTTAAACTCAATGTTACCAAATTACATAGATTGTGATATGGAGAAAGTAAGAATTTTAAATGAAAATAAAGACAAAGCGGGGGTTTATTGTTGAATAAATAATATTAACGATAAACTTTATGTGGGTAGCTCTACTAATTTAAGAACTAGATTCTATAAATATTATAGTATTAAAAACTTAAGTGAAAAAAGAACACCTATCCACAATGCTTTGTTGAAGTACGGATATAGTAACTTTTCACTAGTAATATTAGAATATACTAGTAAAAACGAAAATCCAGTTAAAAAAGAACAATATTATTTAGATTTGTTAAAACCTGAGTATAATATATTAGATACCGCTGGTTCTAGTTTAGGTTTTAAACATTCTGATGAAACTCTAAAGTACTTTAGAGAAAAGAGAATAATTACAGATGAAACTCGTGATAATTTAAGTATTGCAGCTAGAGAGAGAATATTACCCCAAGAAGTTCGAGATAAAATATCCGAAAAACGTAAAGGTATAAAGCTTTCAGAAGCAACACGTGCAAAGATTTCAGAATCAGCTATAATCTTAAGAGGAGTAAAAGTAAATATAACTAATGTTGAAACTAATGAGATATTAGCTTTTGATAATTTAACAGCAGCAGCTCAACATGTAGGTGTTAGCAGACCAGCCATAGCCAAGGCTTTAAAAAACGGTAGCCTTATTAAAGGCGTATTTAAAATAAATTAGTATTTATTATTTGTTAAATGGATGATTAAGTAATGTAGGAAACTTAATCGTTTAGGGAGAAGGACTTCAGCTTTATCAAATAGATAGAAGAAGTAGATTCGTTTCTGCGAAACCTATAACAGTAGGCAATTTAAGTATAATATCTTAGCAGGTACAGAATTTAATCTCAGACAAGACATAAGGCTTAGCTTGCTAGCAAGTAAAGCTCATGTTTTATTTTGTACAAATTGGGGGATCATGAAGATTTTATCAGTGAGTATGTAGACTCGAAATGGCAAAGATATATCTTAAATCATCAGACATAGAATGATAAGGTTGAATACAGCCTTTTTGTAGAAGTGAACCTTCTGCTATAAACCATCAAATTGCGGGAAAGCCCTAAAGCAATCATAACCAAGTAAGAGTAGTAATACATCTTATGGCTCAGGCAATGACTCGAGGTAAGGTAAAATCATGATTGATGTACGGAAGTTAAATGGGTAATCCGCAGCCAAGCGCCTATCACTGTTAATTCAGTGAGGTGTGCAGTTCATCGACTAAATGTTGGTTGGCGCAAGCTTAAAATATAGTCAGGCCTTATCCGAAAGGATACAATGGCAATAAAGTAATTTTTTGAATTATTATAATATATATAAATAGAGTAGTACTGCATACTAGGCAAGCTCTCTATTTATAGGCCGGTTCTTACAAAAGACTTAATACGACAGGCGACTACCTTTCGAAGGGTAACTGATTTAAATGGGCTGACACCCTATTTAAATAGTGTTAATAGGTTAAGGTACTGTAAGAAAAGATGTTACAAAGCTTGCTATGAATTTATTTATAGCCAGACCTGGTGGTGATATCAGGGATTTGAGTGATGAGTATTGGACTATAATCTAATACCCACGGTTTGGGATGAGACAGACGCTAAGCTGTCGGCTTTTTATATTTAAAATAACATCAACAGTCACAAAAAAAAATTTATTATTATTAAACAAAGGTTTAATAGCTCCTGTTAAAAGCTATGATAATGCACTATTAAATAAAAATAGTATTGTATTAGAAAATAAAAATAAACCTGGTATATACCGTTGAGTAAATAAATTGAACAATAATACTTATATAGGAAGTGGTCTAGATTTATCTAAAAGAATTAAAGAAGAGCTCGCGCCTTAAATAATAGTGAATTAAAGATAAATCCTAGACCTATACATGCTGCTTTACTAAAATATGGATATGAGAATTTCCTATTGGAGATAATCGAATATTGCAGAGCAGATGAGCTTATAAAAAGAGAACAGTATTATTTGGATTTATTAAATCCCGAATATAATGTGTTAAAGTATGCTTATTCCTTATTAGGTTATAAACATACTCCTGAAACCATAGCGAAGCTTAAATTAAAAGAAGTAACGCTAGAGCTTAAAGATATTTTATCTACAGTTCATTCGGGTAAAGAAGTTAGTCAAGAAACTAGAGATAAACTATCTCTTGCAACAACTAATTATAAAAAACATAATGCTCTTTCACCTGAAGCTTTAGCTAATATTACAGCTAAAACTACAGAACGTGAAGGAGTAGCTGTAACACTTTTAAATGTTCAAACTAATGAAGAATTAGAATTCCCAACTTTAACTAAAGCTGGTGAATATTTGGACATAAAAAGACAAGCTATACGAAACGCAATCAAAAGAGAAAGTCTGGTTAAAGGACTTTATCGTGTTTCAGAGAAAAAGTAGGCAGTTATCACATATAAGTACTAATTATAATAATAAAAAAAAAAATTACTTTAATTTCAAAAATTCAATTTTTGAAGTCAGGTTATTGGCGCAAGCTCTTATTTATTCGAAATAAGCATAGCCTGTTGTCTAAATGGATAGTTTATAAATAATAATATGAACTGTTTAGGGAGAAAGTTTTAACTTATTCAGTACGTAAGTTAAAATCGCGTGTATGTCAAAAGGGAAACAGCCCAGAACAAGAGTTAAGGTTCCTAAATTATTAGTTGAGTGAAATTAAGAAGGTTTTTATTAAAGTCGACAAGGAGATAGGCTTAGAAGCAGCCATAATTTTATGACCTGCTGGATGATGTAGGAAGTCGTCCATGTGGGTGAAACTATCAAACTCCGGGGACTCCCTAAAGATTTTGATACTAAGCTATAGTCGAAAGGCTATAAGTGGCTGAAGTAATTACTCAGGTATAGTAACAAGTCAAAATATGATCGAAAGAGAAATGGGATATCGCGGATCTAAGTCAATAGTAGATGGACGCAAGCTCTATACTATTGTAAAAGAGCAACGAGTAGACGGTAGTTGACACAGCAATGTGTTTAAGGTGTACTCTAATGGGCTTCGAAAGAAGTTATCAAACCAGAATCCTTTCTTAGGGAATACAAAATTCGTAAGATATTATAGCAATTTAAGTCCTAATTATAAATTATCTCCTTACACTTTAACTGGTCTTGTAGATGCTGAGGGATGTTTTAGAATTTCTATCTTAAACAATAGAAGTTTTAAAGATGATAGTAGTAGTGTACCATTTAAGACTAGACTTTATTTTCAGTTATCTTTACATAAAAAAGATGAAAATCTATTAGAGTTATTGAAAAATAGCTTAAATGTAGGTAAAATTTATAAATCTCGTCCTGAGGCTTATGAATTTCAAGTTTCATCTATAAAAGATATGAAATTGATCATAGAGTTTTTTGATAAGTATCCTTTAATTACTCAGAAATTTGGAGATTATATTCTTTTTAAGAAAGCATATGATTTAATTAATAATAAAGAACATTTAACTAATGAAGGCTTATTAAAATTAATAGCTCTAAAAGCATCTAGTAATTGAGGTCTTAACCAAACTTTAAAAGAAGCATATACTAATGTTATCCCTAGTACTCGTGCACTTCCAGATAACATAATTCCTAGTCCTGAAGGGTTACTAGGTTTTGTGAGCGGAGAAGGTAATTTTATGGTAAGACTTATAAATTCTCCTGCTAATAAATTAGGGTATCAAGTTGGATTAAGATTTCAGATAACTCAACATAGTAAAGATAAATTATTAATGGAAAACATAATAAATTATTTAGATTGTGGATACTTATCTGTGCGTAATGATATTATTGATTACCGTGTAACTAAATTTAGTGAGATAGAGGAAAAAATAATACCTTTTTTCAACAAATATCCTTTATTAGGAGTTAAACAAAAAGACTTTGAAAACTTTAAGTTAGTTGCTTCTATCATTAGTGATAAAAAGCATTTAACTGAGGAGGGTTTAAGTCAAATTAAAGGGATAAAATTAGCTAAAGAAAATGACAAGCCAAATTAATTGATACCCACAAACTGGAAATTAATAGGTGTGTTATAAATTTTGTATTTCTATGATAAATCTGGCTGCTGTGCGTAACAGAGCGCTTGTTAAGTTTTAAAAGCATCGAAAATTTATCGGATCTAAACAATATACCGAAACCTTGTCCATATTATTTTATAATTAAAGCTTAATTATAATTAAATGGGGTAGCAGAACGTTGAGCTAAATTAAGATTTTTATTTTTTAAATGAAATTATAATAATTTAACTCAAGTGATAATGGTGACATGAGTAACTAAAAGAAAAAATAAAATTTTTCCGCCTAAAGCTTATGGATGTAATTAAGTAACGGCCTCTAAGTTTATATTATCTAAAGATTTAAACGATGAGATAATCTTTTGTACTAAGGACGACATTTTAAGTGAAAAATGTACTGGAAAAATAGTACTAAATTAATGGCTATAGCTAATCAGGGCTATAAAAAAAAAATATATTTTTTATATAGAGCTCGCTATAGCTATAAATGAAAAGTAACCGTACCTAGAATCTGAAACAAGTAAGCTAGTAGAGAATACGAAGGCGTAAATGAGCTAACAATCATAAAGTTGGGATTAGGCCCCCACATTGTGAATAAGAACCAAACTCCGGGGACACCCTAAAGCTCCTAATACCAAGCTATAGTCGAAAGGCTATATGTGGCTGAACTAATCACTCAGGTATGGTAATAAGTTAGGCAGATTCTAGTAATAGAAATGGGTTATCGCGGATCTAAGTCAGTAATATATACAGTTTGTATAAGCAAATGATATATTGCTGTAAAAGAGCAACGAGTAGACGGTTCTTCAATATATGTAAAATATATTGTAAGGTGTACTCTAGCCCCCAGGGAAACTTGGAATTTAGATAGATAAATTTAAAGTTAAGGTTTATAATGTTTCCTACAACTATAATAGTATAAAAAACATATGTCTTGAAAGTATCAATTTAGGAAGTAACATAGGTCCACCGTATCATGACAAATTAAGTCTGTCTAATGCTGCGAAAAAATCGTAGTCTAGGTACAAGGGGTTCCGACTTGAGTGTCATTAAAACTGAAATGAGGGACTAAACATACAAAATGAGAGGCATAAATATCCAGGTATGGAAAGGTGAAGCCTTGAGTGGGCAAAAGATAATAGGCCAAACGAAAGAACCTGGTTTACTAAAAGCTAATCTAATAAAAAAATTATATTCATTTAGCTAATAGTAAAATTTTTATACTAATAAATAACAAACTATGATGACAAAATTACAAAAAAGAGGGTTAACAGCCTATAAGTTAATTAATAACAATGTGTTATTACAAAATGTAAGATACTTTTCTTCAGAAAGTAATAAACTTAATCCTAATTATGTGTCAGGATTTATTGATGCTGAAGGTTGCTTTCATGTTTCTATTATAAGAAACCTTAATTTAAGATTAGGTGTGAATGTGAGAGCAATCTTTCAAATATCTCTACATAAAAAAGATAAAGTTCTTCTAGAAAGAATAAGAGACTTCTTTAATGTAGGTAGAGTATCTTTACGTAGTGACGATGCAGTAGTGTATGAAGTTGCTTCTATTAAAGAGATAGAAATTATCTTAAACCATTTAGAAGCTTATCCTTTAATAACAGACAAGTGATCAGATCTTCAGTTGTTTAAACAAGTCGTAGAGTTAATGTTAAATAAAGAACATTTAACTAATGAAGGATTAACAAAAATTGTTAATATAAAAGCTTCTATGAACTTTGGTACTATGCCAAATTCAATCACATCTTTATACCCTAATATTAAACCAGTTAAAAGACCAGTAAGTACAGATTTTACGATCTATCATCCTTATTGAGTAGTTGGTTATGTTGAAGGTGAAGGTATGTTCTTTATAAATATTTATAAAAGAAAAGATACCTTATTAGGTGAAGGTGTAAAATTAGTATTTAAAATTTCACAAGATAGGCGTAATCTATCAATACTAGAAAGCTTTACAGATATCTTTACATCAGGTAAAGTATACAAACAATCTCCAACTGTTAAAGTAATGGATTACATGATAACAGGACTGGCAGATATTACAAAATATGTGATACCATTCTTCAATCTTCACCCTTTAGAAGGTGCAAAGAAAGAAGAATATAAGGATTTCGTAAAAGTATCAGAACTATTGAAATCTAAAGCTCATCTTAATAAAGATGGTTTAGAGCAAATACGTTTAATTAAATCAGGAATGAATAATAAACGTTATTAAGGGCTCCGCCCAAATAAAAATCTATCTAAATTTAGGTAACCATATTAGCCTCGTCCTTAGCGGGATAAAATATATGGAGCGAAAGGAACTCGGCAAATTGACTACCGTAACTTCGGGATAAGGAGAGCTCATTATTCTTGATTAATATCAGGTAAAGAGGAAGAAGCATGAAATAGTGTTGTACGACTGTTTAATTAAAACACAGCACTTTGCTGAAAGATTAAAAATCTAAGTATAGAGTGTGATGTCTGCCCGGTGCCGGCTGGTTAACAGATATAATTAAATATACTAATATTTGATGTAGACGGAAACCCCGGTTAAAGGCGGCCTTAACGTGAGGGTCTAAGGGTCCTATTTAAATTCGGCTAATTGCTGGAACGGTCCAGGGGTTAAAAGCCGCTTACTTACAAAAGTAAGCTGCAGAAGACTCCACACTGGTCCAAATCAGCAGGAAAGATTAAATAGATTAATTCTGGATGAGAATTACAAATTTTGATTGGGTGGATTTGTAGAAGGAGAAGGTTCTTTAGTAGTATCTTTAGTAAAAAATGCTAAACTTACACATGGTTTAGCATTACAACCGGAATTTAATGTAGTTCAACATGAAAGCGGTATAAATATACTTCACTCATTTAAAACTCTTTTTGAAGATAAAGGTTCTGTACATAAAAAGTCAGGATCTGAAGATGTATGGGTATATTCACTAAAAGGAACTCAAAACTTAAAGACTTTAGTATTACCTTTTTTCGAAAAGTATGTAATAACATATTCTAGTAAATATAAAGGAGAAGTATTTGAAACGTTTTCTAGTATTATCTATAAATTAGATAATAATATGCATAAAACTTTTAGTAAAGAAGAAATAATTAATTTAATAGAATTAGTTTACTCTTACAATCCGGATACAAAAGGTAAATCAAGAAAAAGAACTCTACAGGAAACTATGAACATAGTTAACCTTAAACACCAATAATCAAAATTAGGAGCTTAATTATATTAAGCTTAAATATTTAAAATCTTCAGAGGCCATACGCCGAACGGTTTACCTGTTTTATAAAACAGAAATTATTCTACATCCTTCTGTAATATAACAGAATAGAATAATACTATGACTTAGTTGTAAACTGATGATATGGTCCATCCGGTTTTATAGAAAGAAATTTTATACCGGTTGCCTAAGGTAGCGAAATGCCTTGGCCGTTAAATGCGGTCTTGCATGAATGATGTAACGATACAACAGCTGTCTCTATGATTGACTCAGTGAAATTGGAATAGCTGTGCAGATACAGTTTACCTCTAGTTAGACGAGAAGACCCTATGCAGCTTTACTGTCACTAATTATAGAGTATGATAAACAATTTTCAGATTATAAGGTAATTGACGGCTAGCTTGTTCAGCAAGCTAGCTCTATGACAATGAGAATCCTTTATTTTTTTTTCATATGAATGAATTGGTTTAGGATTATGAGTAGGTAGCTGCTTCTGCTACTTGGCGCAAGCATTGCTTGCGTCAGGTGTCTGAAGTATGCATTTCAGCTCATGCATAGTAAATCAACCTAATTCAGCTTATTTTCCTTTCTGCTATAAGCGCATAATGATAGATTTAACTTAAATTTTGATTTATGCCGAGCCCCTCCGGGGCTACTGCAGAAATAGATAAGTACCCTTGGCTAAGGAACTATTGCTAGGGGACAGTTTATGTGGGGCACAGACCCTGTAAAGAGTAAACAGGAGTGTCTAATAATTTATAATTATTTTGTTTGCGATTTAAGATAGTGAAACTATTTTTAATCATATAAAATTATTTATATGTACATTCGTTGTATATATATTTAAAAAAAGGTAGGATTTTCACTATATAGAAATTAGAGATAATTAAAATATTAAGAATATACCTTTCAGGTAGCACTAATATTTTTTAGCTATTAAGGCATGCTATCAAGCTAGGCTCTAATAGTTATGTATTAATTATCTAAAAAGCTCAACGGCTAAATCTTGCCTTACTGTTTGATTATCAACAAATCTTACAGTTGCGTAAGCAGGGCATAGGATCACAAGATGCAACAAGGAAAGATCTTGGATTATTGGAAAAGCTACGCTAGGGATGTTTGTCCTTTAATATTTTATTTCACAGCGGCTTTAGTTAGCAATATTTTAGGTGCAAGCCTAAGCATACTTCGTATACAAGAACTTGCTATAAAAAAAAAATATTGCAGGTTAGCTAAAGCTCGATAGGTTTCACTTATCTATGCTGAGAAATAAGGATAATTAATAATATATTGGGTTAATTTCAAAAATTACTAGCTTGCATATTTTAGAAAAAAAATCAGCTAGCTCGTAAATTTGAAGCGAAATTTATCTTAGCATAAATTATAAGATAAAGACGTTCAACGACTATAAGGTGAGTTATATGCACAGCTTGCCAATCCCTTATTATTAGGGATCAGCAAGCTAAACAATAATCCTTTTTTACACCCAACATTATTATTATATATATATATATAAAAAAGTAAAAAAAAAGAATAAATATTTGGAAAAATGAATAAAAGTGGTAACGTAGACAAGAGCTTTAGCTTGCGCAGCCCCTCTAAGATGAAAATTTATAACAATAACTTAAAACGGAGCGGAGCGCCTAAAACAATACTTTTAAAGAAAAAAATAGGTGATATAGGAATAACCAAATATTTACCTTCATTTTCTAAAGAATGAAAGAATACTATATATTCTTATAATAAAAATACATTAAAGAATATACCAGTTAATGATTTAAATATAAACAAAATAATAAAAGGTTATTTTAATTTATATTTTAAAGATCATAAATATACAGGATCTAAATTTATATTATTAAAAAGAAGACGTAATTTATTAAGAAGAATACATGTAAGTAATGCGGAAATTAAACATACTAATAATAGAGCAATAATTACGCTATATACTTTAAATAGAGAAAAAAATGTATTAAAAAAAAAATATTTAAAAATAAATAAAAAAATAAGTAAAAAATTAATTTGCAAACGTTATTTTTTATTATATAAAAAAAATATAAAAAAAATTTATAAAATCTTAGGTGAATATAAAGATCAATATATATTTATTAGTGATATAATAAGAAAAACGAAATTTATAAAGTATAAACTAGAATATTTAAATAAATTTATAAAATTAAAAAATCTTTATTTAAAAAAAGTTTGAGGTGTTATTCTTAACCAATATGCTAGAAAATATCTAAAATACTTAAGAAAATATGATTTATTATATTCTCTTAATCAATATAAATTCAACAGATTGGTGTTTTTACCTATATTAAGTAATATATTAAATAAAATTATAGGTAAAAAAATAGAATATAATATAATTAATTTAAAATCTGTTGCATATCATACAGATCTTTTTACTAATGCATTAGCATTAAAATTAAGAAAAAGAAGAATAAATTATATAAATTCTATGTTTAGTATTTTAAATAGAGCATATTTACCTAATATTAACACGATTAAAGAAAGATCTAAAATAAAAGGTGATAAAAAAATGGACCTATTTCAAGGTAAATTTAAAGATTTAAAAATAATTTCTAATATGAATGCTTCGAATATTCCTGCCTTGCAGGAATTAGAAGCGCCCTCTTTATCTAAACTGTTAGATGGTGCATATTCTTCAGATGTAAATATAGGTGGTACGGTAGCTTCGTTCACGCAAGGGAACGAAAATATCCATAATACCATTTATAATTCTATTGGATATAAAAACATGGGAGGTATAAGATTAGAAGTTAAAGGTAGATTAACTAAACGTTATAGAGCGGATAGATCTGTCTATTCATTAAAATGAAAAGGTGGATTAAAAAATGTAGATTCTTCTTTTAGAGGTTTAAGTTCAGTTTTATTTAGAGGTAATTCTAAATCAAATGTAACTTATTCAATAGCTAAATCAAAACGTCGTATTGGAGCCTTTGCAGTAAAAGGTTGAATAGGCGGAAAATAAAGGCGCTATTTTCTTATCTATGCGTTAGTTAGTGCGAGGGGTAGACTTAGTTAGCCCGCTCCCTAGCTAAAGCTAGGAATTTAAGAAAATCGCCCTAGCTTTATTCTAGGACATAACTGGAAAAATATATATATAATAATAATGAAGACATAGTCTGAACCGTTTTGAAAAAAATGGAAATATAAGTGCAGAGGAGCTTCGCGCCCGCCTCGCTATTAATAGGCGAGCTTGCGCCTTAAAGGGAAGGCATAAAGGCTTATTTCTTAACTAGCTAAAGCACTAAAGCAGGTTTACTGCTAAAGATAAATAAAGTTAAAGCTCTTATTTATGTGCTAGATATAGCCAGCAACCTTTCTTATAATAAGGGCTAGCGCCGCACTTTTATGATAACACATAGAACAGGCTAATTTGCGCAAGAGTGTACAAAATGAGTGCGCGGTTTGGCACCTCGATGTCGGCTTAACTTATCCTCATGGATGCAGGAACTATGTAGGGTGCGACTGTTCGTCGATTAAAAAGTTACATGAGCTGGGTAAAGTATTTAGCCCAGAAACACTTAACATTAGGTTAAGGTTTTAGAAAATCGGGAAAATTTCAAGAAATACTTACTTAAGTTAACTTGAAGCGGATTTTATATTAATCGTATAAAGGCGTTCAACGACTATAAGGTGAGAGCCCTACAGAGCTAGCGCCTGTATGGCTGCAATAATCCTTTTTTATTACCCGACATATAAACTTATTATAGTAAATATAAAAAAATAAAAGTTAAATTAATAATAACACAATGAAAAAAACTACAATGATCAGATTCTTAAATTCAGTTCTTAAAAATGACTCTTTAGGTGTGCGCAAGCTAGAGATAAATTTCTAAGGACTAGAAATGAATTACCTGTTTACTTAGGTGAAGTATTAATGGGTTTAATGCTAAGTGATGGATCTTTAGAAAGAATTTCACCTACAAGTGGAGCTCGTCTTTCTGTCAGTTTTGGTAAAAAACATTCAGAGTATCTAAGATTCCTATTCGAGTTATTTAAACCTTATACTAATTCCGAGCCTGTAGAGCTAAAGGTATTCAATAAAAAGACAAAATCCTTTAATGACATTATAAAATTTAATACTGTGAGTTTACCTCAATTAGTGTTTTATAAAGAGTTATTATATAAAGGTAAGAAAATAATACCATCTAACATAGAAGAGTTTATGACTCCAGCAGTATTAGCTCATCTTATGGAGATGGTAATTTAAAACAACCTGACAAAATTATACGTATTTATACGAATAGTTTTACTAAGGAAGATGTAGAATCTTTGGCTAAAGCCATAATTAATAAATTTAATGTACAAGCTAGAGCTGTTCATGATAGAAATAATCAGTATAAGATTACTATTAGTAAAAGTGAACTAGCTAAAGTACAAAATTTAATTAAAGATCATATGCATCCCTCTATGCTTTATAAAATAGACTTAGAAGACTCTAAAGAAAGCTTTGACTATTTTAATTATAATAAAGTATATGAGTTTAGCAATGATGTAGAATTTCTAGGAGCCATAATATATCAAATGGAGTAGACGAAGTCTCGTAAGCTCTTTTTGATACTATTGGCTAAATACTTTTTTACTATAATAAATAATTATATGATGACATAGTCTGAACCATTTTGAAAGAAATGGAAATTTAATTTTGATAACACACAGTAAATACGTCGTGAGACAGTATGGTTTCTATCTTCTAGGGGGAATTAGAATATAATAAGAACTAACTTTTGTACGAAAGGAACAAGAAGAATTTAATTTGTAAAAGGGTTAAATAATAGTTACTAACCTATGGTTTACCTGTTGTCTATGTGCCCAAATATTTAAATATATATGGAGGAAGCTCCTTAAGAGCTTCCCCCGCAAATTATATATATCTGTATAGCTAGCCTGCGGACTCCGGTTATGCCTGAGTTTGGCAAGCTAAAGCTATACATAGGGATGTTTCTTTCACTAAGATAAATATATAGCATAGGCACGGCAGGAAAGCTAAGTTGGTTAAGGATAAGTGCTGAAAGCATATAGGCACGAAGCTTATCTTAAGATATTTCTTAAATATACGTAAAATATTATTACGAAGGATGTAATATAGGCTTTATCCGTACGAATCTGGAGATTTTTAAGAATAAAGTACTAATTTTATAAATAACTATTTATACATATATCACATTTACAATGCATGCATATTTTTGCTACTCAGATACATTCCTGCACTAGCTAGCATTAGCTAGTGCTAGGGAAGTAAATAAGGAATTACAGAAATTAGCTAACCACAGTAGCATATATATGCTATAAAATAAAGCTAGAGGGAAGCTAAAGCTCGCTCTTCATGCTTTTAGCTAGAAATAGAGCTAGCTAAAACCTTAAGACGAGGAGCTTTGCTATGAAGGCGCAAGAGCTTGCGCCTGCCTTCATAGGTGGGGGAGCTCTTGCGCCTTCATAGCGGGGCAAGTTCCCCCTTAAATTTTAGTAAATTGCAGCTAGAGCCTGATTAGCATAAAAGTAATGCAATTGTTTTGTAATCAATTGAAGTAAGTGCGATACTTGCATTGGGCTGACAAATAGCTTTAGCTTGCTAAGGTTAGGGCTATAAAAAAAATATATTTTTTTTTATAGCCAGCACTAGCTAAGCAAGCTCGGATTAGTAGTCAAGTGGTAAGACATAGCTCTTTCAATGCTACCATCGTAGGTTCGAATCCTATCTAGTCTAAAGCGGATTGGTGTAATAGTAACACATTTGGCTCATGCCCAGAGGTTAGAGGTGCAAGTCCTTTGTCCGCGTAGGGCTATAACTTAATAGGTAAAGTGTACTGCTCATAACAGTAATTATAAGTGTTCAAGTCACTTTAGCCCTAAAAAAGCGGCCACGGGTTAAACACGCCCATAGGCTGAGTTACTCCACGGTAAACACTTCAACTTGGTGTAAAAAAAAACACCCAAGTGAACAATTATAAGTTAATGGTAAACTATTCGCTTACCAAACGAATTTTGTCAGTTCGACTCTGACTAATTGTACAGCTAAACGCTTTTAGATCTTATAGAGATAGAAATCTATCTCCAGGGAAAATGTCCCTTTAAAAAAAATAATAGAACGAGGAAAATGAGTAAAAATATCCGTAGATCAAAAATAGAGAACTTGCGCCTAAATACGAGGAGAGTTTAGTCCACTTTTTGTTTATGATGACATATTGATGAGTAGATCATTAATTAATAAAGATAACCAGAATAAAAGTGGTATATATAGATGATTAAATAAGAAAGATAACAAATGCTATGTAGGTAGTGCTACTATTTTACCCCGTAGAATAAAAAGGTATTTTTCGGTAAAAGGGTTAAATAATAGCAATTGTCGTCTCATTAGCAGAGCTTTATTAAAACATGGACATTCTAACTTTAGATTAGAGATTTTAGAGCATTGTAAAAAGGATGTTTTGTACAAAAGAGAACAATATTACATGGATATGTTTAAACCTGGCTATAATATTTTAAAAGTAGCTGGATCCAGTTTAGGGTATAAACATTCACCTGAGGTATTAATGAAACTAAAAACCAGGGAGATATCGAATAGAGGATATTCTACCATGGTAATTAATAAAAAAGATGATACTTGTAAGGAATTTAGATCCATGAGAAAGGCAGCTGAGTACCTAAAAACACATAAGACAAAGGTATTTAATTATGCGAACACCGATATGTTAATAGAGGAGGGTACCTATTTAATAAGATGTAGTATGCTTATCCGTACACAAGATATAGATACTTCTTTAACAAGTAAAAACGGAGGAGTCAAAATTTGTAACATAGATGATAACCAAATTAGTGTATTTTAAAGTAAAACCCGATTAGCTAAATATTTAGGTATAGAGTTCGGTCTAACAATATCTGTGACTACTATATCTGACTAGGTAAAATCAGGTAGACTCTATAAAAATAAGTATAAAATTTACGTAGCATCTGGGGCTTAAGTCTTAGTTAAATCTATATTAGACTATAAAGAGCTTGCCCCCTCCTCTATTCAAAAAGCTAGCTATAACTATAATCAGGTGCGTATTATATAAATAAGCTAAAGTTCGTTTTAGTTATAACTAACTTTAAGAACTAGTAACTTAATTAGGTTCGATTCTGATCTAGTTCGAGGTGTATAAATACTCTATCGATATATTACGAGGGCGGCGGTATTACATAGCGAGCTTGCTATGAAATACGCGCAACCTAACAGTAATTAAAAATCTACGGTAAACTATTCCCTTTCTTCACTAATTTAGTTTATGAAGGTGAATTGCATAAAATAAGGGAATATGATTTAAAGGTAAAATCGTAGCGTTCCATGTTACGTATTCGGGTTCGAGTCTCCGATATTCTCATCAATAAAAATAAAGTAATAGCGAGCTTGCGAGCTTGCGCCCGCAAGCTCGCAATTATATGAGTGTTACCTTATATCTCAATAATGAACGTCAATAGGCGTCCATAAATCTAAGTGGTGGAATTGGTAGACACGACAAACTTAAGCTTTGTTGCTTTAGGGCATGAAGGTTCAAATCCTTCCTTAGATATTAATAAAACGAGGGCTACGAAGTATGCATATTTTTCGGCTTCGCGATTTCCGAAGGGTAGCTTGCGCATAAAATCAGCCTAAAAAAAATATATTTTTTTTTAGGGTAGCTTGCGCGATTTCCGGAGGAAATATCGTTCTAGCTTGCGCGTATTTCATAGCAAGCTCCCTCTAATAGGAATAATTTTTCAGCAGGCGTAGTATAGCAAGCGCACAACCGTGATTTTTACGAATATATCTAGCTTTAGTATATTTTTTTCTTTAGCGTTAGCGTAGAAAAAATTAGCAGCTGGGAGAGATTTAATAGTCTTAAAGTAAATCCAGAAGGGCTAAGAGGCGGAGGGATATTCGTTGAGGATGAAAAATTAGCATAAGCGGCAGTAGTTTATAGTTAGTTACCTTCGAATTCTTTGGTGTGCGCAAGCTAGAACAAAGTAACTCGCCATATATAAAATATACTGGTAGATTGCTATAACTATAGCAATATATAATCTACCAGTAAGGGGACATAATTTATTTGGTAGAATGCTGACCTTGCATGTTAGAAGGCTCGGTTCGAATCCGAGTGTCTCCATATAAGCTAGTGAAGCTCAATTGGTCGAGCAGAACGTTGAAGTTGTAAGATACTATATTTAAACTTTGGGGTATTAGAAGTCTCGACAAATTTAAATTGTTAATAGTTACAAAGTATAATAAGGAAATATCGTTCTAGCTTGCGTAGCCTATAAAAAAAAATAAAATTTTTTTATAAAGCATACTTCATTAGTGCTAAAGCATACTTCGTAGCCCTAAAAGAAAGATATTTAGTATCTAACAAAAGCACATGTAACTCAATCGGTAGAGTGAAATATTGAAGCTATTTTTGTTGTAAGTTCAAGTCTTACCGTGTGCATAACAATATAGTGATGATAGCTTATTATTTAGGAATATACCTAGCTTTAGGTTGGGTAGTTATTCCGGCTAGGTCCTAATAAGTAAGCTCCGCTATGTAAAAATAAGAATTAGGAGTAGCTTGCATAGGAGAGCTGGCTAACAACGTGTATTCATAGTCAGCTCTCCACCCGGCAATCGCGCAAGCTAGAAAAAATGTATTTTTTTCGTGCGAGGGACTTCGTTCTAGCTTTCGCAGCCTAAATACATTTTTTTTTACTTCCCGCCTTAAAAGCTAGCTAGGCTAGGCAGGAATATTAATTATAGTTAGCTAGATATTAGCAAGCTAAAGCTGCTACCATAGCGATCTAAATACCCCTCACTATTCTGGCTTTAGCTTGCTGCACTACTAACGATAATATATATATATATTTTGGCATAAGGGACTTTAGTATAATGGTGAATGCATATGACTTTTAATCATTAAAATGTAGGTTCGAATCCTGCAAGTCCTATATTTCTGTGAAGGAGATAAAAATAGCTAAAAAGTCTTTTAAGAGTGAGCTTACTATGAAGGTGGGAGCTATATAAAAAAATATATTTTTCTTATAGCCCTCTTCGTTAGGCGAAGCTGGAAAAAAAAAGAATATTTTTTTTTTACTCGTGCTAACCTAAAGCCTACTAGAAGTAAGATATAGCTAGCTATAATAATATAAGTATAGACAGGAAGCTATACCTATGAAGAGAGCAGGAATGCTGTTAGCTAAGCTAGTACTAAAAAAAAAAAAGCAGGCATGTCGGAATGGAAGACGAAGTCGTTTTAGGTGCGACGGGTATTATTACCATAGAGGTTCAAGTCCTCTTGCCTGTAGACTAATGATTCTTTAGTTTATAAAGTTATTAGTTATGCAAGGGATACTATTAGATCATAGTATATTGGAGGAGGTAAAAAAAAAAAATAAAAAATACTACGGTGGGGTGTGGCTCTGCGAATGAAGTTATACACCCGACAATTTATAGTAGTAGCAAACTTTGGATGGAGGCGTGAAAACATGAGACTAATAGAAATATTAAGGCATTAATATTTAGAGTTGTAGCTAGAGCATCCTTAATGTTCTAGGTTAAAAAGAATGCAACATTTAATGTGCATACATGCTCTAGCTTTCTTATGAAAATGAAATGGTGTAAAATAAGCGGCTAGATAAATTAAGGTTTGGCTTTTCACCAGACATGAAGGCTATAAAAAAAAAATATATTTTTTTTTTATATAGCTCGTCCGGTGGAAAATAAGTGATTAGTAAAATTAAGGCTTGGCTTACATCAGACATGATAATGCCTATGTAATATACTTACATATAGATTAGATTGTCCGTGCGTGTACTGGATCGTTCGTAGACACGCACGTAATATCCTGTCGATTAATGGGTAGATCATAAATTTTTGGTATTTAGAGTCGGTGTTCGAATCACCGCAGGATAATTATAATACAACACTAGCTGTATTTCTATTCCCTACGAAGTATGCTTGCTGATTTTTCTTCGAAAAATAGGGGGGGGTAGCTCCAGCAAGCTCGAAAAAAAAAATACAAATTTTTTTTTACGCCTTAAAGCTAGATTTATTAAGGTAGACATAACTCAATAGGTAGAGTGGTTATTTGTGGTGTAACTTGTTCTCGGTTCGAGCCCGAGTGTTTTCCCAAGGAGTGCTGTATATCCTATGGTACGGCTTTAGCTTGCGTAAGTAAACTAAAGCAAGCTAAAGTTCGCTATAGGGTAGCTTGCGCACCCTTCGAGGAGGGCTATAAAAAAAAAATTATTTTTTTTTAGGCTGATTTTATGCGCAAGCTACCCTTCGGAAATCGCGAAGCCGAAAAATATGCATACTTCGTAGCCCTCATAAAAAAGCAATAACTAGGATTAGGTCCTCAGCTTTAGCTTTATTCCAGGGATGCCGAGTTATACGAAGCACCCTTCTATTGCTTGCAATAGCTTTAGCTAAACAGCACAGAATAATACGAATAAATAGTTATAGGAAGGTAGACAGCTTCGCGCCCCTTCGGAGGGCTTCGCACAAATCTTATAATTCCTTATACTATTCCTTGTGTGTTGCGCTAGCTTTAGCTAGCGCGAGGAGTACACTCTGTCAGGACTAGTAGGTGCAGTAATAGCTAGCTTTATAGCCCCATAGCAAGCCCTTTTTTCGGAGAAAAATCCACGAAGCTCCGTATAACCTGTCTACCGTAACGGGTTTCCAGTATATAAAGTAAGTGTAAAAGTTGCCACTCAATTATTAAGGTAGATATAGCTCAATCGGTAGAGTAGCTATTTGTGGCATAGTCAGTCCCGGTTCAAGTCCGGGTTTCTACCCTACTACTTTATGTAGTTTACCCAAGGAAGGCGCAAGCTCTGTTCCTTTTCAAATATATACACAAAATGACATGAATAGTATTAATAGTCTAAATTTATATAGAATGGAGGCACAAGCTCACACCGATTACTCAGATTTAGGATTTTATCTGGCTGGTTTAATAGAGGGAGATGGGAATATCTGAATTCCTAAATCCCAAAGATCTACTAAAAATGAATTAGCATACCCTACTATAGCAATAACTTTTCATAGAAAATAATTACCACTCTTTGAGCACATAAAACGTGTACTAGGAGGTGGATACATCTATAAGTCTAGATCCGATAATGGTTGTAAATTTAGGATTGTTAAAGCAGAAATACTAATAAAGGTTGTTAATTTAATTAACGGAAAATTTCGTACACCAAAAATTAATAGCTTACATAAAATTATCGATTTTATAAATATAAGACATAACCTGGGCATAGAAAAACTCCTGTTAAATAAGGATAATTTAGACTCTAGCCCATGATTGTCTGGGTTTATTGACGCTGACGGAGGGTTTTATATAGGCTTAAGGGGGAGATATTCTATAAAAAATAAAGATTTAAACATACCAGGCGAAGTTAGATGTAGATTTCACCTTACTCAAATAATTACCGATAAATTAACTAATGAATCCTGTATTCCTTTTATGACAGAAATAGCCAATTATTTTACATGCAAATTGTATGTATCTAATCAACATAATATAGCGAATATGATGGTGAGTAACATAAATGTTCTGAAAATAATTAATAGTTATTTAAATAAATACCCTTTAATGACTAGTAAATACCTAAATTATTTGTGTTACTTAGAGGGTATTAACTACACCAAAAAATATTTGTCTGAGGATGAAATAGATAAAATACAATATCTAAAAAGTAGCATGAATACTACTAGAAGTTATTATAATTGGGACCATTTGGATAATTTCTATAGATAATTAATTCTGAACTCCTGTGTATGGAAATAAGTAAACTATGGATAGGATAGATTATAAACCTTGATTTAAATAGCATACTGTATCATAAAAAATGGCAGGGACAAACTCTAAAATATTTTTATGTAAGTCTGAATAATTTAACGGTAAAATTCTATTTTCATGCAATAGTTATGAGAGTTCGATTCTCTCTTCAGACTGTCTTAGACATTAGTAATGAGAATTCGATTTTCTCCTAAGGCTCGCCTCCTTATATTAGTTGGCCTTTAAGAATAGTCGGGCGGACTAGCTAAGCGCATAAAAAAAAAAATGATCATATTATCAATAGTACTAGTTTTACTTTCAAACGCCGTCAATATAAGACGAGATTTATCGATACTATTTAATAGAATATCGGTATTAATATTAATTTATTGTATTTTACATGATATGTCTTCTTTAGCTGTTATAACTAAAGGAGTAGGTTTACACGGTGGTCTATTACTTATGTCAAATATCACACAAATATTCCATATTTTTATATTTTTAGTTAGTATATTAATATTACAATTAACTAGTTTTTATCCTGCCTGATGATTTGGGAAATCATCAACCTTGTGGGGACAACTACCAAATTCCGGGGAAGCCCTAAAGCATATGGTACTAAACTATGTATGAAAATGCATAAGTGGCTGAAGTAATTACTCAGGTATAGTAACAAGCCATATGATGAGTGAAAACGAAATGGGTTATCGCGGATCTAAGTCAGTAATACATGAGTCGCAAGCTCTATATTCCTGTAAAAGAGCAACGAGTAGACGGTAGTTGATATGGGAATAAATTTCCATATTTAAGGTATACTCTAATGGGCTTCGAAAGAAGTTATCTAGCCAGAATCCCTTCTAATTATATAAACACGCACAGATATTTTTCTTCTTTATTAACTCAATCTGTTGACAACTTAAAAATTAATCCTTGATTTATAACAGGATTCACAGATGCTGAAGATTGTTTTACCATATTTATATCAAAAAGTAGTAATTACCGTACTGGTTGAGAAGTCAAGGTTAGCTACCAAGTAAATATACATAAAAAAGATTTATTGTTATTGAAACAAATCCAAAGTTACTTTGGTGTAGGGTCAATATCTAAGCAAAGTGAATCTACATACCAATATCGTATTCAATCTATAAAAGATATGGCTATTGTAATAAATCATTTTGATAGTTATCCTCTATTGTCTGAAAAACATATTGATTACATGCTTATAAAGAAAGCTTTTAATATAATTTTTAACAAAGAACACTTAACTCAGGATGGATTAAATAAAATTGTAGCCCTTAAAGCTTGTTTAAGAAGAGGTATTTCATCTTACCTAAGTGCAGCTTTTTCAGAGGCAAAAGCCGTAGATAGATTAACAGTTAATAATTTGGATATAAAAATTGATCCTCAATGGTTTGCAGGGTTCTCTTCAGGAGAGGCTTGTTTTTACGTAAAAATCTTTAAATCTAATACAAAAATAGGTGAGGCTGTTTTATTGACATTCCAACTTACCCAACACTTAAGAGATGAACCTTTAATAAGAAGATTAGCTGATTATTTAAGTTGTGGTAGAATATCAAAGAACCGTGAAGGTATTTACCTGGATGTAACTAAATTTACAGATCTTACTGTTAAAGTTATACCTTTATTAAAAAATCACCCTATTCTTGGAAAAAAGTCACTAGACTTTTATGATTTTTGTAGAGTAGCTGAGTTAATGGAAAATAAAGCTCATCTAACTTACGAAGGAATGGATGAAATACGTAAAATAAAATCTGGAATGAATATAGCCAGAAAATTATAAGATTAATAGTGTGTTTATATATATGATAAATCAGGCCGCCGTGAGAAAAGTATGAGTATCAGAATATTCTTCTTTAAAAGATTTATTGTTATATAAATTTATTTATTATAATACAAAAATAATAAATAAAATGGGAGAACATTTTAAAATTATTGAATATCCTAAACAACAACAACCTGGGAAGTTGTTTCAATTATTAAGGGATAAACTGTCAAATTCCGGGGAAGCCCTAAAGCTTTTGATACCAAATCTGGTTGAATTATACCGTGGTGGATGAACTAATTACTCATGTATGGTAACAAGTCAAAAGATTCTTGAAAAAGGAATGGGTAATCGCGGATCTAAGTCAACAGTATTTGTGCGCAAGCTATATACTGTTGTAAAAGAGCAACGAGTAGACGGCAGTTGCAATGGGTTAGTCATTAATCCATTGTTAAGGTGTACTCTAAGAGGATTCGAAAGAATATCCTGATATGGAATCCCATCTAATCAAATTCTAATCAAACGCTATTATACAACTAATGATTCAAATACTAATATTGAATCAGAAATATCTACTATTAATAAAGAGAGTTTTAAATTAAATCCTTGATTTATAACAGGATTTACAGACGGAGATGGTTCATTCACTATTTATACCTCTAAAAAGAAATCAGGTACAGGTTGAAAAATTCATCCTACATTTACTATTGGGTTGGATATAAAAGATTTAGACATTCTAATTCAATTTAAAGCTTACTTTAATGCTGGTAAAATCTACAAAAGTAAAAGAGGAATAATCTATTATACAATAGGTTCAACCAAAGATTTACTAAAACAT
Source organism: Fusarium xyrophilum (assembly GCA_008711595.1). Lineage (NCBI taxonomy): Eukaryota > Fungi > Ascomycota > Sordariomycetes > Hypocreales > Nectriaceae > Fusarium > Fusarium xyrophilum. Next base: position 104,824 of record VYWZ01000058.1, on the reverse strand, counting down.
GTTTTACCTCATTTTGATAAGTATCCTTTATCATCTCTTAAGTTGAAGGACTACTTAGTATTTAAGAGAATACTTCTTCTTATGCAGAAAGGGGAACATCAATCTTTATCTGGTTTGTTCAAAATCTTCTCTGAAAGAGCTAATTTAAATAAGGGATTACCTAAGGTCGTAGAAGAAGAATATCCTGATTTAAAACCTGCAGTGATTCCAGAACTTAAAATAGCCCCTACGATAAACCCTGACTGATTAGCTGGATTTATAACAGCTGAAGCATCTTTCTTTATTTCTATCTATCCAAGTAAAGATAGAAAAGTAGGATATGCAGTGAGTCTAGTATTTAGTTTAAGTCAACATGCTAAAGATTTAGATTTACTAAAAAGAATTGCGGATTATTTAGAGTGTGGAATAGTAAGAAAACATAAATCTCGTGAAGCAGTCGAATTAGTTATTACTAAGTCAGAGGACATAAATCAAAAATTGACACCTCTTTTATCTAAACATACTCTATCTGGAGTAAAGTTATTAGATTTCGATAGATTTAAAAAAGCCTCTATTTTAATAAATAGTAAAGCACATTTAACATCTGAAGGTATTAAATTAATAAAAGATATTAAAGATACAATGTATAATAGAGGACTGTAGATTATCTTATTAATTTCACTAGGTTATGGGTACTGGCTATAATCTGTACCCTGACGGTGGGTTTAAGATAATCGATTAGAATTTGTATGATAAATCCATAATTATCGTTAATTATATTATTTGTAATTACAGGTGCAGTATTATTAATGTCTACTAATGATTTAGTATCTATTTTCCTGGCAATAGAATTACAAAGTTATGGTCTTTATATATTAAGTACTATATATAGAAATTCTGAATTATCTACTACAGGTGGTTTAATATACTTTTTATTAGGAGGATTAAGCTCATGTTTTATCGTGCGCCGTTGCGCCTGTTTTTATTACGAGTCACTAAGACTTAGTTATTATCCAACTATAACTCCGGCATCAGAGTTAGGTGAAGGGGAAAGCCCGACATTGAACTTAGCATCTCTGCCAGAAGGTGGGAAAGGACTGAATCAGATAGGTCTAGTAGCCCATCAAGCCGAGCCGTCTATGAGTAAAGCTATACTGCCTGAACCCAATTTACCAGGTATCTCTACATGAGGATTGTACCTTGTCTGTTATAGGGTATGTGTTTTTGTGAGTGATTTGGAGATAAAGAATCGCTCAATGGATCAAAACAACCAGGGTACAATACGTACTCACAACGTAAAGAGTTGGGGCTCTAAGGACGGATGAAAAATAAAAACAGGAACTACGGGATTGCCTACAGTCCTAAAGGACCATGGTAACAGAGGAGCCATAGTACCAATAATGGGAAGGGCTCCAGGATTTAGCGTCCGTAGCTATTCCAACGCCGCTGGAAGTTCCAGTACAGTTTCAACTGACGGTTTCGGAAAACTACGGAAAATTTATAGTTTATGTAAAGAAAACAAGAACTTCATTGTGAATGATAGATTATATAGATTACTATATGATAAAGATTTATACTACGCGGCTTACCAAAAATTAAAAAGCAAACCGGGTAACATGACTCCAGGCATAGCTCCCACTAGTCTAGACGGATTATCAGAAGAGGTCATAGTGGAAATCATAGAGAGCCTAAAGGATGAATCATTTCAATTCCAACCTGGAAGAAGAGTGTATATCCCTAAAGCTAATGGAGGCCAACGTCCGTTGACCATAGCCCCCCCTAGGGACAAACTGGTACAGGAATGTATTAGAATGATCTTGGAAGCTATTTATGAACCAACTTTCAGCGAGAACAACCATGGGTTTAGGCCAAATAAAAGTTGTCACACAGCACTGAGAAGTATTAGACAAAAATTTGTAATGGCTAAATGATTCATAGAAGGAGATATCACACAATGTTTCCCTTCTATTGATCATAATAAACTTATGGAAGTTCTGGGCGAAAGAATTAAGGACCAAAGATTTTTGGGTTTAATCCGTAAGTCACTGAAAGCAGGGTACATGGAATTCAGAAGTTATTCTCATTCTGTAGCGGGAACTCCTCAAGGTTCTATAGTTAGCCCAATACTATCAAACATCTTCCTTCATAAGCTTGACGAATTTATTTACAAACTGAAAGAAGATTTTGACGTAGGATCTAAAGCAACTATAAACCCATTGTATAAACAATTATCCAATAAAAAGGATAGAGCGAAAAGCGTGAAAGAAAAAATGATAATACACAAGCTTCTACGTATGGTACCCTCTAAACTAGAAATAGACCCCAAATTAAAAAAGTTAGAATATGTTAGATATGCAGACGATTGAATAATAGGAGTAAGAGGATCTAAAGAAGATTGCATAAATATTATGGGAAAAATAAGAGTGTACCTAAAAGACGCACTAGGTCTAGAGTTATCGGAATCGAAGACTAAGATTACAAACGCGAAGACGGAACACGCTGAATTCTTATCGGTGAGAATTAAGAGAAGTAATCACGAAACTTACTCTTTAAGAAGAAACGTGATGAGTAGAAATGTTAAAAACATGAGACTCCTTGCCCCGATAGACAAAGTCACAAAAAAACTGGCGAATAACGGATTCTTGGAAGAAGGTAGACCATACCCAAAATTCATTTGAATGAGTGAATCCAAGGATGCGATAATATTGCTCTATAACTCAGTATATAGAGGTATAATTCAATATTATCGTTTTGCAGACAATTTCAACAGATTATCATCAAAGATTCATTACATCTTAAAAGAATCTTGTGCTAGACTACTGACAGCAAAGTTCAAGACTGGAACTCAAGCAGGTATATTTGCTACTTACGGTAAAAACCTTAAGGGTAAAGACAAGCACAAGTTCGTGGATATAGTCCTAGGTATAAACACTGCGGCTTTCAACGTAAAGGTGGACAATGTATCTCTACGATACAACGCCAAGGGTATATCCCTAACTTCATTGGAGGGTTTAAAGTGTTCCTTATGTGATTCGGACTACAGAGTAGAGATGCATCACGTGCGTATGATGAAGGATATCAATCCGAAAGCAAGTGCAGTGGACAAAGCTCGAAAGAATCGTAAACAAATCTCTCTATGTAGAAAATGCCACATGGAACACCACAAAAATAAATCAAATAAATCTCACAAAAATTAAATTTAATACTAAATCTGGAGAGCCGTATGACGGGAAACGGTCACGTACGGTTCGGGAAAGGGGGAGTACTCTTGGTAACAGAGGTGCTCCTCCAGTTCATTTATTAGGAACTAGTTTATTATATGCTAATTCAGGTACTACTAACTTAGATGGTTTATACATCATAACTAGTATAAGTGATATTTCTACAAATTTATGATATACACCTTATTATATTAATCTTTCTTTAGTAATTTTTACAATAGGATTCTTATTTAAAGTAAGTGCAGCACCATTCCATTTTTGATCGCCTAAAAAAGGACTTAGGAAATCCTTATCAACAGACGTTGGGCGTAAACTATCAAATTCCGGGGAACCCCTTAAGCTTCTGGTACTAAGCCATATATGAAAATGTATGAGTGGCTGAATTAATTACTCAGGTATAGTAACAAGCCAGAAGATGAGTGAAAACGAAATGGGCAATCGCGGATCTAAGTCAATAATACATGCGACCAAACAGTCATGTATTATTGTAAAAGAGCAACGAGTAAATGGTAGTTGATGCGGTATTAATTTACCGCATTTAAGATGTACTCTACTGGGCTTCGAAAGAAGTTATCTAGTTAAAATCCTTTCTAACCAAATTATTCAAAGACAATTTTATTCTTCCGAATCTAACCTAGACAATGGGCAACTGCCTCAAGATCCTTGATTTATATCGGGATTCTCTGACGCAGAAGGATGCTTTATGGTTCTAGTACGTAAATCACCAAAAAGCAAACTAGGATGACAACTAGAGGCTAATTTCACAATTAATCTTCATGTAAGAGACCTAGATCTTTTAAAACTTATTCAAACCTACTTTGGAGTTGGAAGAATAGGTAAAGAAAGAAATGGTTGTTGTGATTTTACAATAGGTTCTTTAGATCAAATATTAACAAAAGTAATACCTCATTTTGATAAATATCCTTTAAAAACTAATAAATATTCTGATTATTTATTATTTAAAGAAGTTGTTATGATGATGAAACGCGGGGAACATTTAACCGCGGAAGGTTTACAAAAAATAATAAGTATTAGAGCTTCTTTAAATAAAGGATTAACTCCTTTACTATTAGAAGCCTTTCCTAATACTGTTGCTTCAGTAAGACCATTATTACCACCACTTAATAGTGTCAAATTAGATCCTCAATGAGTAGCTGGTTTTACAAGTGGTGATGGTTGTTTTAAAGTTAGTATTAGAGAATCTAAATTACATAAAATAGGAAGTCGTGTAGTATTACTTTTTGTAGTAACTCAACACATTAGAGATGAATTACTACTGAAAAGTTTAGTAGATTTCTTTGGGTGTGGTCAAACTTATTCTTATAAAGATTATACTGAGTTCAGATGTCAATCATTCAAAGATAATTATGAAAAGATTTTACCTTTTTTCGATAAATACCCTATTATTGGCGTGAAATCTCTAGATTTCAAAGATTGAGCTAAAGTAGCTAAAATGATACAAACAAAAGTTCATTTAACTAACGAAGGTTTCGATCAGATTCGTCAAATAAGAACAGGAATGAATAAAGGTAGATATCTAAAATAAACTACTCTGGTTCATGCAGAGCTACACGATTATATAAAGTTGTTCTTTTCTTTAATTTGGACGATAAATTTAACAGTCGTCATGTGGACGTTTATGACGCTATACCTACAATAGTAACAACATTCGTAGCTATAATAGCCAAAATTTCTATATTTATATTATTATTACAATTAGTATATTATACCAACAGTAGTTTTTCAGAAATGAGTTGAACATTTATTTTACTAATAAGTTCACTATTCTCATTAATAATAGGAACTGTAGTAGGTTTAACTCAATTTAGAATAAAAAGATTATTTGCTTATAGTACTATATCTCACGTAGGGTTTATACTTTTAGCATTAGGTATATCTAGTGTAGAATCTACTCAAGCATTTATATTCTATTTAACACAATATTCTATAAGTAATTTAAATGCATTTGTTATATTAATAGCTATAGGGTTCTCTTTATATTGTTATATAAGTGAAAACAAAGAACATGAAGAATTAATGGACAAAAACAATTCACCTGCCAAGAGGTCTGGGAAACTTCTATATTGGGTATTATGGCCAAACTCCGGGGACATCCTAAAGCTTCTGGTACCAAGCTGTAGTCGAAAGGCTACAAGTGGATCAATTAATCACTGATGTACGGTAACAAGTCAGAAGATAATCGAAAGAGCAATGGATTACCGCGGATCTAAGTCAACAGTAGATGGGGGCAAGCTCTATACTGTTGTAAAAGAGCAACGAGTAGACGGTCATAGATGTATTAATTTAATGCATTTAAGGTATGCTCTAATGGGTTTCGAAAGAAATTATCAAATCAGAATCCCTTCTAACCAATTAATTATGCCTTCCTTGAGAAGATCATATACTTCTCTATCTGTAAATCCTAATTTTAAATCTACAGGTACCGATACCCTAAACCCTTTATTCTTAACTGGTTTCTGCGATGCTGAATCTAATTTTACTGTGAGAATATTTAAGAGTAATACAATAAAAGTAGGGTGATGTATACAACCTGTATTTCAAATCGAATTACACAAAAAAGATCTTAATGTATTAGAAAAAATTTATTCATTCCTAGGGCTAGGTAACATTTACCATAAAGAAGAATCTTCTATATATATGGTACAATCTTTAAGAGATATGGATGTAATAATAAACCACTTTGAAAAATACCCTCTCTTAACAAAAAAATTGGAGGATTTCCTATTGTTCTCTCAAATTGTTACTTTAATTCATAAAAAAGAACATTTAACTATTACAGGTTTACAAAAAATTATATCTCTTAGAGCTTCCATGAATAATGGTCTTTCTACATTTATGAAGACTACGTTTCCTGATATTATTCCAGCTACAAGACCAAGTCGTTCTGACGAAGAGTTAATAAACTCTAAGATTGATCCTTATTGAATGGCAGGTTTTGTAGCAGGAGAAGGGTGTTTTAGTATTAGAATTACTAAATCGTTAACTTTAAAAACAGGATATCAAGTACAATTAAGGTTTAATGTAACTCAACATTCTATCGATAAGGTATTTATGAATAGCTTAGTTACCTTCTGAGGTTGTGGTAAAGTGTTTTTAAGATTTAGAGAGAATAAAGTGGATTTTCAAATCCTAAAATTAAAAGATCTGACCGATAAAGTTATTCCTTTATTCCAAAGTATATCTTTACAAGGTGTAAAATCAAAAGATTTTTCCGATTTTTGTAAAGCAGTTGATATAATGAAAGTAAAGGGACATTTTACTAACGAAGGTTTAGATCAAATACGTAGATTAAAAGCAGGTATGAATAGAGGTAGAGAATAATTTTGTTATGCATATTTCTTCGAAATATGCATAACTTTATTAACTTATGTATAATTATTTGTAAGATAAATCTGACCGCCGTGATACAATTAGTAACTCAATTGAAAGGTTATTTTTATATAAATCCTTTCTTAGCTATAAGTTTGGCTATTACTATATTTTCATTTGTAGGAGTTCCACCTTTAATAGGATTCTTTGGAAAACAAATGGTGTTAAGTGCAGCCTTAGATAAAGGTCTTATTTTCTTATCTTTAATAGCGATATTAACTAGTGTTATAGGAGGAGTTTATTATTTAGGTATAATAAAAGAAATGTTCTTTAGTCTACCTGAATATAAAATAAATCCATTATTGGAAAATCTAGTATTAAAAGGTAATGTTTTAGATAATAATCAAAAAATAATTAATAAATTAAACTTTAACTATAAAAATATAGCTATATCAAGTCCTATTTCTTTTGTAATTTCTATAATTACACTTGTTATTCTATTATTTTTATTTATGAACAAAGAATGGCTAAGCATGGGTAAATAAAAAAAAAATTACCATTTTTTGTAATGAATAAATTAAAAAGAATAACTTTATTCTTATTCCGAATTAGAAATACTTCAACGCGGGGCTCAGACTAACCCTCTTGAAGTAAAACAGTGCCGCCTTATAGGAAGTGATTACGATTCCATATCCCTACGGGATCAGGAATTAGCAAGCTCTTCTGAATAAGATTCGTTACCTAAGCTAGTCCTTAGTATTGAAATAATTAATAAGTAAACATGAAAAATTACAAATTTAACAATTTAATAATAAACTTAAATAAACTAAGATTCTTTTCTACACAGACCATTAGTGGTAGACAAGCTGTAAATATTGAACATATCAATAATTGTATTCCAAATATTAATAACAATGACAGTGCGCCGATAAATCCTTGATTTGTTACAGGATTTACGGACGCTGAAGGTTCTTTTATGATCCATTTAGAAAAAAATAAAGATAAATGAAGAGTAAGACCTACATTCCAAATTAAGTTAGATATAAGAGATTTATCTTTATTGGAAGAAATAAAAATATATTTTAATAATACAGGTTCAATTAATATTTCTAACAAGGAATGTGTATACAAAGTAAGATCTTTAAAGGATATAGCTATAATAATATATCGAGCTTGCGCCTTGATAAGTATAATTTAATTACACAAAAAAAAGCTGACTTTGAGTTATTCAAACTAATAATTAATAAATTAAATAGCCAAGAGCATTTAAGTTATGAAGTAAGCGCCCCAGCCTTACAAGAAATTATTAGTATTCGTGCTTCAATGAACTTAGGTTTATCATCATCAGTTAAAGAAGATTTTCCACATATTATACCGGTAATAAGACCTTTAATTGAAAATATGATAATACCTCATCCTGAATGGATGGGCGGATTTGTATCTGGAGAGGGTTCTTTTTCTGTGTATACTACATCAGATAATAAATATGTGTCATTGAGTTTTAGAGTTTCTCAGCATAATAAAGATAAACAACTATTGAAATCTTTCGTAGATTTTTTTGGTTGTGGAGGGTTTAATTATCATAATAAAGGTAATAAGGCTGTAATTTTTGTTACTAGAAAATTTGAAGATATTAATGCTAAGATTATTCCATTATTTAACGAATATAAAATTAAAGGTGTTAAATATAAAGATTTTAAAGACTGATCCTTAGTAGCTAAAATGATCGAATCCAAAAGTCATTTAACTACGGAGGGATATAAATAAATATGAAAAATAAAAGAAAATATGAACTCATATAGAAAGAGTTCTGTAAATTAAAATTTGTCCTAGCTTCGCTAGAAAATATGAATTGCCCCCTTGATAATACATTATGTATTCCATTGAAAATTGGATAAATTGCAAGAAGATTTATTAGTATAACCAACTAATTAAATATTTGCAGCGAAGTTTAGTTTAATTAAAACTAAAACCGTTCAACGACTAATTTACCCTATTTTTTATTATTAATATTAATAAAAAAAAAAATCGTAAAATAAAATCCAATACTACTTTAAGTAAGTAATAATGACATAGTCTGAACAATATAGAAATATATTGAAATATTAATAATTATTATTAATAATTAACAATCTTGACCATATTGGTACAAATTTTATTTAACAATTAAATGAGTAGTGTAACTTTTCTTTTTGTTTTTGTTACTATTTTAACAATAGTTTTTTTACTTCTTAATTTCATACTTGCTCCACATAACCCTAAAAATTGAATCGGGAAATCAATAAATTGGGGAAAACTGCCAAACTCCGGGGACACCTTAAAGATTCTGGTACCAAGCATTAATCGAAAGATTAATAGTGGCTGAAGTAATTACTCAGGTATGGTAACAAGTCAGAATATATACGAAAGTAAAATAGGCAATCGCGGATCTAAATCAACAGTACGTGTGCGCAAGCTATATACTGTTGTAAAAGAGCAACGAGTAGACGGTAGTTATAATGCGGCTAAAGCTGCATTATTAAAGTGTACTCTAGTGGACTTCGAAAGAAGTTATCAGATCAAAATCCCTTCTAACCCTATAATTTTAACAATAAATTTTTCTACACTAGTAGGAGAAGCCCCTAAATTAGATCCTTCATACGTTACTGGATTTACAGACGGTGAAGGTTCTTTTATGTTAACAATAATAAAAGATAACAAATATAAATCAGGTTGACGTGTAGCATGTAGATTTGCAATAAGCTTACATAAAAAAGATTTAATCTTATTAAATAGTTTAAAAAACTTTTTTAACACTGGTAGTGTCTTTCTTATGGGTAAAGGTGCTGCACAATATCGTGTTGAATCTTTAACAGGTTTAGCTATTATAATTAACCATTTTGATAGATATCCTTTAAAAACTAAAAAGCAAGCAGATTACATGTTATTTAAGCTAGCTTATAATTTAATTTTAAACAAAAGTCATCTTACGGAAAAAGGATTATCAGAACTTGTTTCTTTAAAAGCTGCTATGAATAACGGTTTAAAGGATGAATTAACAATTGCTTACCCTAACATCATTCCAGTATTAAGACCTGAAATTCCATTATCTCTAAATATAGATCCTCTTTGATTAGCAGGATTTACAGACGCCGAAGGTTGTTTTAGTGTTGTAATATTTAAATCTAAAACATCCAAATCCGGAGAAGCGGTAAAATTAAGTTTTATTATAACTCAAAGTGTTAGAGATGAGTTTTTAATAAAAAGTCTAATTGAATATTTAGGATGTGGTTATACTAGATTAGATGGTAGAGGTGTAATTGATTTTAAAGTATCTGATTTTTCTAGTCTAAAAAATATTATTATTCCATTTTATGATAAATATTACATGCATGGTAATAAAAGTTTAGATTTTAAAGATTTTAGTAGAGTTGTAACACTGATGGAAAATAAAAAACATTTAACCAAAGAAGGACTAGATGAAATAAAAAAAATCCGTAATACAATGAATACAAGACGATAAAATAATTATAGGCAGACACGCACTAAATTCAGATGTTAAAATTATAGGCATGAGAAATTTGATTTAAACGTACCAAGAAAAATATAGTATTTTTGAATGTGGTTTTCACAGTTTTCTTGGTCAAAATAGAACTCAATTCGGAGTTAAATTCTTCATATTTGCATTAGTTTATCTTTTATTAGATTTAGAAATATTAGTAATATATCCGTATGGTATAAGTGTATATGAAAATGGTATTTACGGATTAATAGTAGTGCTAATTTTCATAGGTATAATAACTGCGGGATTTGTATTTGAATTAGGTAAAAATGCCTTGAAAATAGATAGTAGACAATCCAATAATTATTTTTATAAATCAAAAAAATTTATTAATATGTTTACTGAACATAAGTAGCAGTAAAATTTTTACTCAGGTGTTTAGTAGCAAAGCTATGCAGTGCTGGAGTACAGTTATTCTCAGCTTTGCTATTTCAGTTACTACCATAGTAGCTTGGTATCTATCGGATATGTTTGCGAGAATTAAGTCTCCTGTAATCGGGGTATTTTATTTGAAGCCGGGCGAAGGGGCGCTAACTATGAAGATTTATAGCTACCGCTAGCTATAAAGGCGGAGGAGCTTCTATTTCGGCGAAGCAGCCCCTTCCATATTTTCGGAGAAGGAGCTTCGCATATTCCCTACGGGAATAGCGCAAGCTCCTGGTATTTTTTTTTTATAAAGCATACTTCGTTAGTGCTAAAGGTCATACACACCGCCCCTTAACTTGCTAATTTTCTAGTTTACGGATTTTTCTGCTATGGAGGCGAGCTTGCGTCGCAGATTTATCGAATAAAAATCCGCAAGCTAAAGCCTTCACAGAGGCTCGCGCTAAAAACTAAAGCAAGCTCAAGCTATTACTGCGTTAGCTTAAAGCTATACTAAACACGAATAGAAATAAGCAAGTTATAGAGCTTGCCTCGCCTTTATAAAGCTCCCTTATAAAAAGAGTATGAAGGCTTTAGCTTACTAATAATAGTAATTAACAAGCTAAAGCTCACCCGTTAAACTATTATATATATTAGCCTCCACCCTAATAGCCTAGCGTATTAATTTGTGAAACTATTATTTTTAGCTTACGCAAGCTACAAATAATTTCTAATTATAACCATAACCTTAATAGGGGCAAGCTACCTAGTATCTTAAGTAGTAGGCAGCCCTCCTCCTATTATATGGTTAGCTAATTTACTTAGCTAAGGACACGATATTCTTTTTTTCAATACATTCACATTTACATTTTTATATAATTTTTTAGATGTTAGAATCATCAAAACTTATTGGAGCGGGATTAGCAACTATTGGTCTAGCAGGTGCTGGAGTTGGTATAGGTGTAGTGTTTGGGTGTCTAATTATAGGAGTGGCTAGAAATCCATCCTTAAAAAATCAATTATTCTCGTACTCAATATTAGGGTTTGCTTTCTCAGAAGCAACTGCCTTATTTGCTTTAATGATGGCTTTATTATTATTATATGTTGTATAATAATAATCTTTTTTTAGGCGAAAAAAAAAATTGTATTTTTTTTTTCGAGCTTCTATTTCGGCGTAAGCATACTTCGTAGCCCTAGGCTGCGCTAGAGCTTGCCCCCCCCCCCTTCGGACTAGAAGGCGCAAGCTCGTGCTAAAGCTCTCTTTGTTAGCAAGCATAGCTTGCGTAGCCCTCGTACTCTTAATTTTTACGAGTGCTTTAACTTTAACTAGCTAATTTCTGTGTAGCTGGCTATAAGCTAAGAATATTTTTCTATCCCTGCATTAGTTAGCACAAGCTACTTTTTATAGCTTTATAGCACGAGCTAGAAAAAATTGTATTTTTTTCTAGCTTCCGCAGTCCTCTGCGGGCGAAAGCTCGCTATGCTTTATAAAAAAGAAATTTTTTTCAATAGCCCTCCGAGAGCTTTAGCATGCGCAATTTTCGGTGGCAATACACCCTCCGAGCTATAAAAAAAATAAATTTTTTTTATAGCCGGTCTAGCAAGCTACTAAAATATTGCTTTAGCTAAAAGCAAGTAAGCTAAAAGCTAAAGCGATTTTCGGCTTTGCGCCCCTTCGGGGGGGGGGGGGGGGGCTTCACCTAAAATAGCTAAAGCTAAAGCTAGGATTAGAAAATGAGCAAGCTAGGTATACTATACATTGGGACAAATATAAGGCAATACACTAAAGTGGTAAAAAGTTTATGTCCCCCCCCGGGTTTAAATTTTTTTAGCAATTAGTAAGAAAAAAGGATAGAGCACATATTTAGCAGCAAGCAGAAAATTTCCTCTAGCTATCCTCCTCTAAAGATTTGGCGGCGCTAGCTCGTATTTAGTAGACGTGATGGCTGCTATTTCTAAGAAAAAATCAGCCAAAGCTAAGGCGGCGCCCGCTCCTCTAGTAAAAAGGCTATATATAGCTATAAACTAGCTATAAGCACTATTTTTATAAGTATTATTTTATGTACGAGCGGAGCGCCGCCTATATAACTATTTATTAGTAGCAAGCAGCTAGTTTCGTTGTAAAATATATTACTAGATTGCTAATTTTCTATAATAGCTTTAGTTAACGCAAGCTAAAGCTCGCTATAATTAGTAGATTTGCGCTGTATTAGCTAGCAACATCCGTACCTTAAGGGGCGAATATAGCTAGCTAAAAGCTAAAGCAGGACTATATTTTTATTATTTTTATAAGGAGGAATAACGAAGTATGCTATTTCCTACGGAATCCGCTAGCAGCTCTTTGTAGCCCGCATATATAAAGCAAAAAGCTAGAGCTACCTTTACAACGGGCGGCAATTCTATTATATTTATACTACAGTCCCTGAAGCTTCTAATTCCTGCTATCTACGTGTAGCTCGATCGAGCCTGCTAATAAAGCGTATTTATAGCAGTGAAAGGTGAAAGCTACAGTTAAAGGGTGTAGATAAAAAGATATAATTAGAAATTATATATTAAAAATTTATATATGAAACACTTATTTAATACATTTATTAATTTTGATGCACCTATGCCTTGAGGTATTTATTTCCAAGACAGTGCTACTCCTTTTCCTGTATGATCTGGGAAATCATATGTATTGGGGAGAAAACTGCCAAATTCCGGGAACCCCCTAGAACTTCAAGTACCAAGCTGTATTCGAAAGGATATAAGTGGATGAACTAATTACTCATGTATGGTAACAAGCTTGAAGGCTTCTGAAAAGAACGTGGGCAATCGCGGATCTAAGTCAGTAATATTTGTGCGCAAGATAAATTACTGTAAAAGAGCAACGAGTAAACGGTAGTTGGTGTGGAAAAACGATTCTAGCTAGTTTTTCACATTTAAGATGTACTCTAATGGGTTTCGAAAGAAATTATCAGAAAAAAATCCTTACTACTCAATTAGTTAATAATGTATTTAATACAAGAAGTTATTCTACATCATGTGGAGCAACTCTTAAAGATGAAGTATTATTAAACAATAATATAAATAATAGAAATTTAATAATAGATCCTTATTTCTTGACTGGATATACAGATGCAGAAGGTTCATTCACTATAGGTTTTACAAAAAGTAGCAATGTTCTATCAGGTTGAGTGATAAAACCAAGATTCCAAATTCATTTACATAAAAAAGATTTATTTGTGTTGGAAGGTATTAAAAATTTTCTTGGAGTAGGTGCAATATATCAAGGTGCAGCTTCAGTAGAATACAGAGTATTCTCTATTAAAGAATTAAAAGTGATAATAGATCATTTTGATAAATTTCCTCTTATTTCACAAAAACATGGAGATTACTTTTTATTTAAAAGAGCTTACACTTTAATAGTTAACAAGGAACATTTAACACCTGAAGGTTTACGTGAGCTTATCTCAATAAAAGCAGCTATGAACAAAGGTTTACCTGAATCAATACAAGAGGCTTTTCCTGATGTTACTTTTGCGAAAAGACCTATAAGAAATGACATACTTATATCTAATCCTCAATGATTAGCTGGGTTTACGAGTGGAGAGGGATCATTTATAGTTAAGATTAGAAATAATGAATGTAAATCTAAACCTGTAATTGAATTGATTTTTCAAATTAATCAACATGTCAGGGATAAACAACTAATAGCTTATATTGCAGAATATTTAGGTTGTGGTAGAATGTATAAACACTCAGCTAATGCAATAGTACTAAGAGTATCTAAAACTTCCGACTTAACAGAAATAATTATCCCTTTCTTTTTAAAATATCCTATCCTAGGTATTAAAGCTTTAGATTTTAACGATTGATGTTCTATATCTCAATTATCTAATAATAAAGCTCATTATACTAAGGAGGGATTAGATAAAATTATCCATCTTAAAGCTAATATGAACACAGGAAGAGTTAAATACTAATATAATATATTATGTATTTAACTAACTAACTTATAACTTATCGTTTTATGTCAAATAACATAGTTATTAAGGAAAATTTTTATTATTATTATTATTGTTATTATTATTAAAGATTATAAATAATTAATTAATTGAAAGTTAAATTTTTTAAAAACGCAAATGGAAGGATTAGTGGAACTTCATGATAATATTATGTACTATTTAGTTTTAATTTTATTTGCTGTAGGATGAATATTATTTTCTATAATAAAAAATTTTGCCTCAACTAAAACACAAATATCACATAAATACTTAAATCACGGTATAGATGTGCCTACTCAAAAGTGTTTTAAGTTTAACTCCATATATAAATTTAATTATAGTCACCGGTCTTACAGTACATCACCGTATTCCTCTGTTAGTAGCGTAAAGTTTTACGAAGATGCTTTTTCAATGAGAAAATTAATTATTAAGGATAATAAAGATAAATCGGGAATTTATAAATGAACCAATAAAATAACGAATGATATTTACATTGGGCAATCTATAAGTTTAGCTAAAAGATTTATTAGATATTTTAACCTTAGTTATTTAAAAAATAGAGAAACTCTTGTAATAAGTAGAGCTTTAATTAAATATGGGTATTCTAATTTTTCACTTGAGATATTAGAATATTGCGATATAGCTAATTTAACAGAAAGAGAACAATATTACATGGATAAATTAAATCCAAGATATAATACTTTAAAAATAGCTGGTTCTTCATCAGGTCATAAGCTTAGTGAAGAGACAAAAACCAAAATTAGTAAATCTTTAAAAGGAGTTTATACTCAAGAAAAATCAGCTTTATACGGCCGTACTCATTCAGAAGAAACTAAAGCTCTTATGTCTTCAAACAATTCTAATGAAAATAATCCATTATTTGGTAAAACTCATTCGTTAGAAACTAAAGAGTTAATGAGACAAAAGGCCTTAGGAAGAAAGCATTCTGAAGAAACTCTATTAAAAATGAGTACTAGTAGAGGTCATCTTGTCTACATACATGAAAAATGTGATTCAGAAGGATTTAAATTAATTGGTAGTTTTGTTTCAATCAGAAGAGCAGCTAAATTTTTAGGTATTAGTGCTAATACTGTAAGACTTTATATAAATTCAGGTGAAGTATTTAAAGATAGATATAAATTTACTGGAAAGCGTTAAACTTAAAAAAACTATGAGTAAAATTCCACTATATGCTGGAAACCCCTAAAGCCTTTAGGTACTATAAAGATGATGAATATATGCTTTATCAGTGATAACCCTAAAGGATGTACAATGGATTATCAGCAGGAAACCATCAAATATAGATATTATATTTCAGTAGGATCCTCAGAGACTAAACGTGGAAATCTTATATAATTATAAGGTAAGATATAGTCCAGTTAAGTATGAAAGTACTTAAGAATCGACATTAATCGAATTAATATGAACTATAACTCCTGCAGTTATATTAATATTAATAGCTTTCCCTTCTTTCAAATTATTATATTTAATGGATTAAAGTCTTATTTAGTCCACCGAACAAAATATACTTTGTTTGGTTAAAGAGGAAGAATTTCAAGAAAAACTGTCGAGAGCTTGCTAGTACGCAGCACTACTTCAGTTAACTTGAAGCGTAGCTTGTATAAATTAGATTTCCGTCTTTAGACGGGATATAAAGCAAGAACGTTCAACGACTAGAAGATAAATCTTATCTAAGGATATTATTTTCCTATCACGAGCTTGCGCCATGATAGAGTATCCTCCGAGAATTAATTTAAATAATCTAGGCGCGAACGAAGCCCGCGCTTATTTTAAACCCAAATTTTCGATGACATAGTCTGAACCATATTGAAAAATATGGAAATTAAAGTAGAACCTTTAATTAACAACATTGATAGTTAATAAGAGCTCTACAACGTTAGCGAGATTTATAAATTTCCTGAATGGTAGACCTATATTAAAAAATGTACTTAAACATTTATACACATTAAGAAACAAGTATAATTGCTACAATCAAATTAGTAAAACATCACCTATAGATATACCCTTAAAAAATAAAAGTTTAACTTATTTATTCAATAAAAGATTTTCAGGTATGCGGTCTTGCTTTGCTGCACCTTTCGGTAAAAGGAATTATAGTATTTCATATTATACCACAGTAGCTAGCACATTAAACGGACATAGTTTAACAGATACTTGTGATATAAAAATGAAAAATTTCTATGAATGATTTAGTGGTTTTACCGATGCAGAGGGATCTTTTTATATAGCTATAAGTAAAAACTGTTCTTTTAGATTTCAAATTAATTTACATAAGGATGATTTAAATGTATTATACTATATCCATAAATTATTAGGTTTTGGAGAGGTTAGATCTTACAATAATTACGCGTCATTTACTGTTACTAGATTAAAAGATATAGCTCAACTTATTAATATTTTTGACAAGTTCCCTCTTCAAGGTTCAAAATGACTTAATTTGTATAAATAAAGTATAAATAATTATATTAATTAATTAGTGTCTATAACATAATTGATTTTTGAAGGCTTATATTTAAAAGGTTCTAAATTACTTAGAATATCTACATTAAAAATTAATTTCCATTCTTTTATTAATAATTCAGACTTTCAATGTAAAGCTCTTAATAACTATATGATTAATATTATTCACTCTATATTTACTACATATAACGGCCACTCTATGGCTTACTACAACCTTTTTATATTACCATTATTATCTACTAAAGTTAATTCTTCTAAACTAGACCTTTTTATTCGGAAAGATGGAACGTCTTTTTTTAGACGTGATTTTTCAAATACGTCGTCGAGAAATTTTTCTTCTTTATCTGACAAACCTAATTTTAAACTTAATCCTTTTTGAGTTGCTGGTTTCGTTGACGGTGAAGGTTGTTTTTCGGTTATTATTTCGAAAAGTAATAGTTTAAAAGTTGGTTGACGTGTTCGAGTTTATTTTTATATTGGTTTGCATGTTAAGGATAGAGCATTATTAGAATCTATTAAAAATTTATTTGGTGTAGGTAATATCTATTCTACTACTGAATCTCTTGTTCGATACCAGGTTAATTCTTTTAAAGACATCAAAGTAATTATTGATTTCTTTGATAAGTATAAATTAATTACTAATAAAGGTGCTGACTTTCTTCTTTTCAAAGAAGTTTATACTTTAATGTTGAATAAAGAACATTTAACTATTCAAGGTTTACATAAAATTGTAGCGATACATGCTTCTATTAATTGAGGTTTAACAGATCAATTAAAAGCTGCTTTTCCTGATATTGTCCCTGTTCTAAGACCTAAGGTTCAATTTTTGAATATTCCAGATCCTTATTGATTAGCGGGGTTTGTTAGTGGTGAAGGATGCTTTTTTATTAATATCACTAAATCTAACACTAACCGTTCAGGATTTCAAATACAATTAAAATTCCAACTTGTTCAGCATCTTAAAGATGAGACTCTAATGGTAAGTTTAATAGAGTATCTTGAATGCGGTAGTGTTTATAAAACTAGAGATTGTTTTAGTTATCAAGTTACGAAAATTGCGGATATTGATGAAAAAATTCTTCCTTTTTTTACTAAATTTCCCATTCTTGGGGTTAAAGCGAAGGATTTTGTTGATTTTTGCCTGGTTGTTGTTCTTATGAAGGATGACAAATTGTCGAAGTCAGATAAATTAGAGCAAATTAGTTGTATTAAATCTGGTATGAATAAACGTAGAGGGCCAGCATAGTCCTTCGGACTCAGCAGGCACAAAATAATTAATTCAGGTCAGACCATGCATGCTATATATTTTTCTTCGGAGAATCAGCAGCAGCCATAATAATTTTTATGCGCGAATGCGTATTTCATCCTTCGGCAGAAATATGTAAGCCATCTTAATTTTTAGATTTGCCTACTTTGGACCCCTCGATCAGAGATTTTGTATTGGCTTTTCAGCTTTATACTAATTCAAATAATAGTTCTGATGTACTAAAAGAAATTGCCAAATTAAAAAACAATATGAATCGGTTAAGATTAGATTATACTATATCTAAAGATAAAGTTATTAATATAACTTCTTACTGACTTTTAGGTTTTATAGAAGGAGAAGGTTGCTTTAGTATCAATAGACATAACAACTATAGATTAGATTTTAGCCTATCTCAGTCTTCTATAGATCTTGAGTTAATGAAAAGCATTAAAGTATACCTTGAGAATCTTACAGGTGCGGAAGGTAATTATACAAATGCACTAGGAATTTCTGAAGTAAGATCTAATAACCCAAATCATAAATCTACCACAAGAATTGAAACTGCCCCGTATACCTTTTATCACTAATCTTCTTATACCATTTTTAGATAGTCTTACTTGACAAAGTAAAAAGTATTTAGACTTTCAAGATTGAAAAAATATTTTGAAATTAAAAGAACAAGGCCACCATTTATCCGAAAAAGGTAGTAAATTAATAGATCTAATAATAAGTCAAACTAATAATAACAGACTATCTACATCTTTAAACCATGTAATTGTAGATAGAGAACAGATATTAGCAAAAGTTAATGAATTACTGGATGGTCCTGCAAATTTCGAGATAAGAAATAGTAGAAAATTTGTAGTTTCATTGAATAAATATTATCACTCTTCTCGTAAGAATGTATATGTAACAATAGTAGATGAAAAGGGTAATAAATTACATGTTTTCGACTCACTAGCAGATTGTGCTAAGTTTTTAAATGTTGATCCTAGTACAGTTTCAAAAAGAAAAAGTAAAGATATACCTTTTATATTTGAAAATAAAACTGTTTACATTAAAAATGAAAAAGCTAGTGAGGAGCTTGTGCCTTAAAGGTTATAGTTAACAACCTTTACATAAAAAGTATAAATGATAGTGAATAATATTAACATATATTAGTGTTTATAACATAATTGGAAGTTAATGACCCTTCTATGACTATTTTAGCTGAAGGTTTCTTTTTAGGTGGCCTTAAATTATTCATATTATATGTTTTTCATAAAATAAAAGATGCCAGTAAAGTAAATTACTTTACTGGAGAAAAAAACAATACTTTTGTATCTTATGGGCTAGCTCAAGTCAAAGATACTGGTTATTCATTATATTATATACCTCGTAAGTTTACTAGTTTAAATTTTAATAAAGGATTTCATACAAAAGTTAGAGCTTCTAATCGAATAGGTCCTCACAACCAAGATGTTTTATCTGTTATAGTAGGTTCTTTACTAGGAGATGCATATGCTAATGCTAGAACAATAGAAGGAACTAGATTATCATATAGACAGAGTGATATTCATGCAGAGTATTTACATTGATTATATGAGTTTTATGCTCAAAGAGGTTATACAGGGCATTTCCCTGTACAATGTAAGGCATCTAAAATTAACCCTAATTTAGTCATATATAGTTTTCATACTCTTACTTTTAGGAGTTTTAATTGAATATCAGACATGTTCTTTAGAAATAGTAAGCCCTTTTTGGGCTTTAAGGTTGAACAATATTTAACTCCTTTGGCTTTAGGTATTTGAGCAATCTCTAAAGGTAAAGTGTTGAATGGTGAACTTTTATTACACACTAAAATACAAGAATTTGAAGATATTAAAAGATTGAAAAATATATTAGTGAATTTATATGGGTTTAAATGCTATATTTTTAAAGATTTAAAATATGGTATAGCTTTAGAGTCAGACTCTCTATATACTTTCTTGTCTCTTACCGTTCCTTTATTTTCTTCTATGCAAAATATAAAGAAAGTTAAATTTTTTAATCACCTTTATAATAGCCTTTTAAATGACAATCGTCTGGTGCATAATTCAAATATTTCTAGTTCATTGTTGAATTGTAAATATCCTTTAAAGAAAAAAGTAGGGTATAGAACGTATTCTACTTGTCCTTTAAATAATCTTTCTGCTAAGACTTTAAATCCTAATTTTGTCACTGGTTTTTGTGATGGTGAATCTACTTTTTACTTAGGTATTACTAAATCTAGTACTCATAAATCAGGTTGAATGATCACTGTTTCTTTTTCTATCGAGGTTTATGATAAAGATAAGGAGCTTTTAAAAGCCATAAAATCTTTCTTTTCAGTGGGAAATATAAGAGTACGTGAAAGAGACAATCAATTAATTTACTCTGTAAGTTCTGCTAAAGATATTAAAAATGTTATTATACCTCACTTTATTAATTACCCTTTAATGACTCAAAAATCCTCGGATTTTGAATTATTTAGATTAGCAATAGATATAATTGACAGTAAAGAACATTTAACTGAACAAGGTTTACATAAACTAGTTGCTATAAAAGCTTCAATGAATAAAGGTTTATCTTTGTTATTAAGTTCCGAATTCTCAGTTAAACCTTGCCCTAGACCCTTAGCTGAGCTACCTGATGTTTTAGATTATAACTGAATAGCAGGGTTTGTAGAAGCTGAAGGTTGTTTTTATGCAGAAATAAACAAATCTAAATCCACAAGAACAGGGAAAACAGCAGGGTTAGGATTCAAAATAGGATTACATTTAAGAGATAATCCTGTTTTATTGAAACTGCACGAACAATTGGGTTGCGGAGGAGTTAGAGAAGATCTTAGCTATAATTCGTCTACATTTTTAGTAAGAAAAACTACAGATATTTATAACATTATTATACCAATATTTGAAAAATATGAGCTATTAGGCGTAAAAAGGTTAAATTATCTAGATTTCTGTAAAATAGCTTTAATGATAAAAAACAAAGAACACTTAACAAAACAAGGATTAATCACAATAGAAAAAATAAAAGATGGTATGAACACAAACAGAGAATAGACATTTAAATTGTTCAAACCTTAAACCTAGAAAATACACAAGAAAACTTAAAGGTAAAGAGTTTTACGGTTATGAATTTAATACCTTTACTTTTAGAAGTTTTAATTGAATCCTTAAACTATTTTATAAAAAAGGTGTAAAATATATAAACCCTAATTTAGAATTATATTTAACTCCTTTAGCTTTAGCTATACTGATAATGGATGATGGGTGTTGAACAGGTGATGGTGTTAGAATTGCCACAAACTGTTTTAAAATAGAGGAGGTAAAGATATTAGCAAATATATTAGTTAAACTTTATGGTTTAAATTATACAATTCAAACTGCAGGAAGTAATCACTCAATATATATTACAAAAGATTCAATTCCAAAGCTAAGAGATATAGTATTACCTTATATAATACCTAGTATGAAATACAAATTAGGTATAAGAGATAACCAATAAGTATAAGTTCTTTTAATAAATATATGATATGAATAATAGTCGTGAGATTAGTAGAAAGAAGTAACTAAGTAATAGAGCCATACTTAGTTAATGTACTGTAATAAGTATAAGTTTCAATCTACTTATTTCTAAGACCTTGACGAGGGTCTTAAAGAAGATATTATCCTTCTTTGGCGACACGAGTGAAAACAGTTAACATATTATTATTATCAATATCACCTTTTTAGGTCAATAATAATACAAGACTGTCGGTAGATAATTTTTGTTTTTTCCCATCTATCGCAACAGACTGGGTCACTTGTGGGTGGCTAATTATAATTAGCTGCTTAATGTACAGTCGAGAGGTTATTATATAACCTCGCACCAATGATATTTAGGGGTTTTTATATATACTATACTTATGTATTGTATTATGTTAACGCCAGATTATCATAATAAAGGGCATGGTTATGCATACTTTTTACAAGTGCGAGACATATACTCACATAGAATTATAAATAAAAGTATACCATGTAAATACTATACTACAATCAGTTCACCTAAATTAAATAAAAGTGAACCTAGAGTTAATCCTGACTCAAATTTGAATAATTATGGTTTAGATCCTTGATTCCTTACAGGGTTTACGGACGCAGAAGGATCTTTTATGCTTAGTTTCAGTAAAACATCTGAATCTCGGCATGGTTACAGAATAAGACCTATTTTCCAAATCGAGCTGCATAAAAAAGATCTTGATCTTTTAAAAAAAATCCAGTTATATTTTGGAGGAGTAGGTTTTATAGTAGATGGCACTAAAAACTGTAAGGCGTATAGAGTACGTTCTTTAGAGGACCTTAAAATTATAATCTCTCATTTCGAGAGATTTCCTCTTAAAACACAGAAAAGGGCAGACTTTGAACTATTTAAATCTGCTGTAGGTAAACTTTTACGTAAAGAACATCTTAAACTTAAAGGTTACCAAGAAATTGTTAATATAAGAGCCTCTATGAATCTAGGTCTATCTGATAGCTTAAAAGAATCTTTCCCCAATACAATAGCAGTCTCTAGACCTTATATTAAATATGATAAAATAACTAATCCTAACTGATTAGCTGGGTTTAGTTCAGGTGAAGCTTGTTTTTTTATAAACATATCTAAATCTTCTTCTAATCTTATAGGATACCAAGTATCCTTACTGTTTGCTTTAACACAGCACACTAGAGATAGAAAATTGTTAGAGTTTATTAAAGAATATTTTGGGTGTGGAGATGTAAAAGATAGCAGCAGTAGAGCCGATATTCTTGCCTTTAAAGTAGTTAATTTTCCAAATAATTTTAAAAGTATTATACCTTTTTTTCGTGAACATACAATTAAAGGTATAAAGCTTGAAGACTTTAATAGTTGATGTCAAGCAGCTGAATTAATTAAAAATAAAAAACATTTAACTCCAGAAGGATTAGAGGAAATTAGACAAATAAAAGCAGGAATGAACAATGGGAGACTTTTTGTTGAAGATTCGTTTCACGAATCTTAAAGCTCTATGAACAGTAAATAATAGTTGTCGTTTAGTTGAATTGATTGTCATAGTAATTCCATCTATTTAAGTATAGATGGCCAATTTATAATCTATGTTAATATATGTATTTACCTTATAAGATAAAACTTGTTTCGAGATAAAGTTAAATTTTGACCCTTATCATAGATCAAGTTTTAAGTTATATAGTTAAATGAAAAATTAAATACCTCGCACCAATGATATTGATCATATCAGTATCCTGATTTCATAGATTCAAATGAAGAATTTATAGAATTTGATTCTTATATAGTACCAGATTCTGATTTAGAAGATGGAGGATTAAGAATGTTAGAGGTTGATAATAGAGTAATAGTTCCTGAATTAACACATATAAGATTTGTAATAACATCTGGTGATGTTATTCATAATAAATAGTAATGATTATCTATTTAGAGTGAAAAAGAGCCAAACTCCGGGGAAGCCCTAAAGCTTTAGTAACCAAAGCAACAAGGAAACTTGTTGACTGGCTTGATTAATGACTCAAGGTATGGTAATATCACTAATGATGAAGGTATGATTAGATTTATACTTGAAATGGGTAATCGCGGATCTAAATCAGTAATTTATGATATAGTAATATGAGTAGCTTTTTACACCGTAGGAGTATCTACATAATATTATAGCTTATATAGGGTTACTGTAAAAGAGCAACGAGTAGATGGTTCTTCAATGTAGAAAGATAGATATAAATGTTGCTCTAACATTGTAAGGTGTACTCTAGTCGCCGGGAAACCGGTTCTTGGGAGAACTAAGTAACCCAAGATTAAAGTTACCACTTAACTGTCCTACACTGCATAAGCTAAGTAATAAACCCTGTATGTTTCGTGGTGCAAAATTAAACTACTATATTGATTATTTTATAGTTGGGGTTTTATTTATTTTTTATATGATTTTCTTTTCAAAGGCTAAATCTTACATTGTTTATTTCATGTTCAAGCTTGCTTATTATAATAGCAAGTATGTAAGCTATAAATTAACTCAGATTATTTCTATTTTCTTAGGTAAATATATGAGCTATATTTCTGTAGCTGAATATGATAAAGGTAGATCTCCAGCTTATGCTGGTACGAAAGTACCTTTTAACATTAATTTAAGTAGCCAAGTTAAATTCTATAGTACAACACCTAATAAAACGACTTTCAAAGATTTTAAAGATATTACTGCAGATGTATTAAATAAACTACTAAAAAATCAAAAAGTTTGTATAACAGAAGCTGAATTATCTAGGCTTAAAGCTATACCTGGTGTTAGATTTGATTTACCTTTAAATGAACAAACTATTAGTGCTTTTGAAAGTTTAGTAGGTAAACCTAACACCAGAGGTATAAAAGCAGGTGTTTATATATTTACACACATTGCGTCAGGTGCTAAGTATGTAGGTTCTAGTAACAGTCTATCTAGAAGACTAGACCAATATTTCTCTTTTAAGCATTTTAACCAGAAAAATTCAGGTTTACTTCTACCTTTAATTAAAAAAGAAGGTTTTGAGGCGTTTAGACTTGAAGTTATGGTTATGCCTGATAATATAGGCTTAGAATTCAATACATCAAATAATTTAAATTTAAATTTTTCTTACTTATTTTTAGAGCAGTACTACTTATTACAGGATAAATTTAATCTTAATACCCAAAGAATAGTTAATTTTAGGGTTGATCATGGTAAGACTGTGTATCTTTATAGCTTAGATGGTAAAATTTTATATTATTGCGGTTATTCTTTAAATGAAATTAAAGGTGTTTTAGTATACATTTTGTTACTTGCACTAATTGTATAAAAACTGGTGAGAGTTATTTAGGTTTTTTTAGAATATCAACCGATCGTTTAGTTGGTTCAGAGAAAACCAAACTGAGTTTACAAGAATTGTTGTATTTAATAGACATGAAAAAGAAAGAAGCGCTAGAGAAAAGTTCCAGATCTAAATTTAGTAAAGCTGTAGTTATTCTAAAGGAAGATGAGGAAAAAACACTTGAATTCCCTAGTATAACTTTGACTATTAAGTATCTAAACAGCATAGGTATATCTGCAGACAGAAATCAGTTAGCTAAACATTTAGATACAGATAAATCATATAAAGGATATATTTTTTCAAAAGCTTAAATGTAGGAGTTTTAAAACTTAATAATTTAAGTGTTCGTCTTTTGCTTGTCCATCTTTAGGTATAAAATGTGATGCTTATCCAGGTAGATTAAACCAAGTATCCGTTTTCATAAATAGAGAAGGAGTATTCTATGGTCTTTAACGTATGGCCAAAACTGTAGTGAACCTATAGTTATAAATCATCAAATTGCGGGAACACCCTAAAGAAATCTTAACCAAGTAAGTATGGTAACATAACTTATGGCACAGGTAATGACTCGTGGTACGGTAAAATCAAGATTTATTATTCAATGGGCAATCCGCAGCCAAGTACCAATTGTAAAGGTAAGCTTTTATTTGGTATGCAGTTCATCGACTAGACGGTGGTTGGTGTTATTAGTATTAATAATGCTTAAGATATAGTCAGACCCTACCCGAAAGGGTACAGAAAAATATGAGTCTTTTACCGTATTTTTTGTTAATTAGATATAATACAGGTTATTATGTTTAGGGACCCTACAATAGTTTGCTAAACTTATTTTTAATGTAAGCACTTAAAGGTGATATAAATCACTTATTTTACATAAACTCTTGTAACATTGCACGATACAACTAGTAGAAGTGTTTTTAATAATCACTTGTTATCTGATAAGCGTATAGGACTAAGTACTATAGCAGCTTTACCTTTAACAAGACATTTTAGTTCAATGAGATCAGTCAATAATTCTGAATCTTTAGCTTCAGATCATATTAATAGTGGAAAACCTACTACTTTATCCGTAATCAATAAAGTATTACTTAATCAAAATTTAGTAGTTACTGACTCTAAATTAAAAGAATTGTTAAAAGTTGAAGGTATAGAAATAGAACTTCCTATATCTACATCGAAGGATAAGGAGCTTTTAGCTGAATTAACAGGTAAATCTAAGTATAAAGGTTTCTCTGGTATATATATGTTTATACATAAAAATACAGGTGATAAATATGTAGGTTCATCTAACCTACTAAGACGTAGAATGGATTACTATTTTAATGGAGATTATCCTTTAGTAGGTAAATTTTTACCTTTACTATATAAAGAAGGACTAGAAGCTTTTAAATTAATAATATTTAAATTAGATAATAATAAATTTAGCAGTCAAGACGCTTTAATATTAGAACAATTTTATTTATTAGACAAAGAATTTAACCTGAATACATTAAGAGTTGTTAACGCTGGATCTTCAAAAGGTGATCCAGTATATGTTTATGATCTAACTTGTAGTATTCTTTATTATCACGCTAAATCTAGAATTGAACTAAAAAGAGTATTAAATATACACACTGAAACTAGTAAAAAGTATGTAGATTCTAAAATACCTTATCTTAATAAGTTCTTATTATTAAGCCGTCCTATACTTACAGCTTTAACAAGCGATATTTCTTTAGAAGAATTATTAGGTATAATGCAAAATGAAAGAAAAGATACTTATATGTTAGGTACTCGTACAAGTATTCCAGTAGAATTAGAGATTAAAGAAGGAAATACATTTGTGAGCGAAGCTTCCAAAGGTAATACTTTAAAATTTGATTCTTTAACTTCTTGTATGGAATATTTAAGAGGATTAGGATTAACAATTAAAAGAGACACTCTAACTAAATACATAAAAATTGAAAAAGTGTTCCACAATTTCTTATGTAAATACTCCTATAAAACTTTACCTAAAAACTTTGACGAAGTAGGATTAATAATTGATGAATATAAAAAGTTAAAAGTAGATACAGATTGATTAATAATTAATAGAAAAAATAAACCTATATTAGTTAAAGGAGGCGGGAAGCTCGATATGGATAAAGAATTTGACAGTATAACTGAGGCAATTAAACACTTTGATAATTTAAACATAAAATTAGATAGAAAAACTCTATATCTTCGTTTAAAAGACGGAAAAATATATAAAGATTATTATTTTACTTATAAATAATGATAAGTTCAAGATAATCTTTACTAACATTAAAAAATTTGTAGGGAATCGCAATGTTCAGAAATATGCGGTATTCTTCATAGTTCTATGCCTATAGTTATAGAATCTGTAAATATAGATAAATTTGTGCATTGACTATATTCAGTTTAATAGAGCGAGGTATTTTGTTCGCTATTACTAGCTTTCTATAGCTAGCTATAGTTTCTCCCTATAGGTATTTTCGGAGAAGGAGCTTCGCGTATTCCCTCCGGGAATCGCGCAAGCTCATAATGTATAAAGTTAAATTAATAAATTAGTAGTAGCGCGAGCTATATAAAAAAAATATATTTTTTTTTTATAGCCCGGCTATTTTATAGCTCGCGCTACTACTAAAGGGATATTAGTTCAATGGTAGAACAAGATGGTACGGTCATCATGATTGTAGTTCAAGTCTACAATATCCTTAGTACATTTAAAAGTAAGGCTTTAGCTTTCGTAAGCAAGCTAAAGCTCTGTCTTAGTGATATGAAATATTAGCCTGCTATTAATAAAGGGATATTAGTTTAATGGTAGAACAAGATGCTTCGGTCATCTTTGTTGTAGTTCAAGTCTGCAGTATCCTTAGTATAGTTATAGATAATTTTGTTTATCGATAATTTTGTTTATCGATAGTTATACTTATAACTAAGGGTTTGCTTATGTATAGTTTGCGTATGGATACTAGCTTATTAAAACGAGCTTTAGCTTGCGCAGCCGTACTTAATAAAGCTACTATTAGCCATACCCAGACGTAATCTATAAAGTATGATAAAGCTGTAGCTTATATTTTAAGCTGTTTGCTTTATATATAGCTTGCTAATTCCTGTTACTATTCCTTATAGAGTAGGGAGAGGAGCTTCTATTTCGGCGAAGCAGCGCTAACTAGGAGGGCTGCGCTAGAGCTTGGGGGGGGGGGGGCCTTCGGACTAGAAGGCGCAAGCTCGTGCTAAAGCTCTCTTTGTTAGGGCGCGTATTTCATAGCAAGCTCGCTCCTCGCCTCCCCTTCATATCCAGCTCTCCCTCCGGAACCGCGCATGCTAAAGCTATAAATCAGCAAGCTAAAGCTATAAATCTGCATGCTAAAGCTCGCTCTCATTCGTGCAGGCCACCACCGAACAATTAGTAGTTTTAGATAAAATATGAATTTAACTTTAGTACTTTTTTTAATAGGAATCTTAGGGTTTGTATTTAATAGAAAAAATATAATATTAATGCTTATTTCTATAGAAATAATGCTATTATCTATAACATTCTTAATATTGGTAAGTTCTGTTAATATTGATGATATAATAGGACAAACATATGCTATATACATTATAGTAGTTGCTGGTGCAGAATCTGCTATCGGTTTAGCTATTTTAGTAGCTTTTTATAGACTTGCTCCTCTTAAATTAAGCCATCTATCCTTTAGCTGTAATAAGTTATTAACAAACCATATAAATAGAATTCCTGTGCTAGGTTGCTATACAGCCAGAAACAATACTTCTGTTAATATCGGAGTAAGAAAATATTCTACTGTATCTACACCTACGATAACTAAAAAGATCGATCCGTGATTTATTACTGGACTTTTTGATGCTGAGAGTTCTTTTGTTGTTACTATATTAAAAAACCCTAGATACAAAACGGGGTGAAATATTCAAGCTAGAACTCAAATAAAGATGCATGAAAAAGATAGAGATTTAATGCTTCAAATCCAGGAGTATTTTGGAGGCATAGGATACATATCAAATCCTAACCAAAATTCTATGGTAGAATTTAGAGTTAGTACTATGAAGGATATAATCAATGTAATTATACCTCATTTTGATAATTACCCACTATTAACTAAAAAATATACCGACTATATGTTTTTTAAAAACATTGTTAAGTTAATGTTAGAAAAAGAACATAGTACATTAGAAGGAGTACAAAAAATAGTTAATATTAAAAGCTCAATGAATTGAGGTTTATCCAATGAATTAAAAGAATCTTTTCCTAACACTATTGCAGTAAAAAGAGAAGAGATCGAAAAGAAATATGATACCCTTTTGTCTGCCAAAGAATGAATGGCTGGATTCGCAACAGGAGAATCCAACTTTTTTATCTCTGTTCAAAACTCTAAAACTAAAAGTGGTATAGCCATTTCATTACGTTTTTCTATAGCTAAAGATATAAGAGATTTATCTTTACTAGAAAGTTTTGTAGATTTTTTTGGATGTGGGTATGTGGTTAAATATAATAACCGTTCAGTTTGTGAATTTATCATTACAAAAATTGATAATATAGTTAATGATATAATTCCTTTTTTTGATAAACATAATATAAGAGGATCAAAATACTCAAACTTCTTAGATTTTAAAAGTGCGGCTTTAATAAAAAAAAAATAAAGAGCACTTAAAAGAAGATGGAGTAGCTCTGAAAAATGTTATACAATTAAAGCAAAAAATTACAAGTTTGAACAAAGCTAAAAATAATCATGGAAATGATTAGGGTAATAAGAGAAAATAGGTCTAAAAAGGTGAAGTGAACCTTCATCTAGTCTTTATATAAAGGCAAAACCTTCAAATTGCGGGAAAGTCTTAAAGACAAATCTACCAAGTTAATACAGTAATGTAATTAATGGAACAGGTAATGACTCGTTGTATGGTAAAAACGATTTGTATAAAGAAATGAAATAGATAACCCGCAGCCAAACACCATTATATGCTGCGTAGGCAATACGCAGCACATACTGGTGCGCAGTTCATCGACTAAATGTAGGTTGGTTTATAATTATAGGGAGCTCCGCGCCTTATAATTATTTGCTTAAGATATAGTCAGGCATAATTTAAAGATTATGAGAATACCTCAGCCTTCCTAAGGGAATACTAATTCCTATGGAAAAGAGGGAAAACGAAGAGGAAGTATTGCAATAGAATATAAATAATGTATTTAAGTATAATTATATTACCTTTATTAGGATCTATAGTATCCGGTTTTTTTGGTAGAAAAGTCGGTGTTACAGGTAGCCGTATTTTAGGTTGTTTAAGTATAATGATAACTACAATATTAGCTATCATTAGCTTTTTTGAAGTAGGATTTAATAATAATCCCGTTTCAATAAATTTATTTAAATGATTAGATAACGAATCATTTAATATGGCATGAAACTTTCAATTTGATAGTTTAACAGTATCAATGTTAATACCTGTATTAATAATCAGTTCTTTAGTTCATTTTTATTCAATAGGATATATGAGCCATGATCCTCGATGTTACGTTAGGGGAAAACGTAATTGTGGGGATAAACTGTCAAACTCCGGGGAACTCCTAAAGCTTAAGGTACCAAGCTATAGTTGAAAAACTATAAGTGGCTGAATTAATTACTCAGGTAAGGTAACAAGCCTTAAGATTTGTGAAAACAAAATGGACAATCGCGGATCTAAGTCAACAGTATTTGTGCGCAAGCTATATACTGTTGTAAAAGAGCAACGAGTAGACGGCAGTTATATTGGGTTAGTAACTAACCCAATATTAAGGTGTACTCTTACAGGTTTCGAAAGAAATAGAGGTATAAACTTCGGTTTCAACATGCAACAAAGTTGAAACTTCTGTGTCAAAATCCCATCTAAGCAATTCGATATAAGAAAATTCTCTACCTATAATTCTACGAGGTTAATTCATCCTTGAATGTGATCTGGTTTAATAGATGGTGAGGGTTCATTTAGTATAATAGTGGACAGAAATAAAATCCGTAAATTAGGTTGACGTAGCCAATTAAAATTTCAAATAGGTCTACACACAAAAGATCTTAATGTATTACAATTATTACAACAATATTTAGGTGGTATAGGTTCTATCCATTTAGCTCGAAACCGAGAAATAGTTAATTATTCAATTGATTCAATTGAAGATTTAAATAAACTTATCGATCATTTCGAAAAATATCCGTTATTAACCCAAAAAGCTGCGGATTTATTATTATTTAAACAAGCAATAAAACTTGTCAATGATAAAGCTCATCTTACTGTAGAAGGTTTAAATCAGATAATAAATATAAAAGCATCAATGAACTTAGGTTTATCGGATATGTTAAAATTAGAATTCCCTGAATATACTCCGGTTGAAAGACCTGTAATAAATAATGATAATGTCTTATTGGACCCTAATTGAATTTCAGGGTTTGTCAGCGCGGAGGGAAATTTTGATGTACGTATGCCCTCAACCAGTAGTAAATTAGGTACTAGAGTGCAATTAAGATTTAGAATATCTCAACATAGTAGAGATATAAAGTTATTGGAGAAAATAGCCAAATATTTTGGATCAGGAAAGGTTTATAAATATAGTGGAAAGTCTGCAGTTAGTTACTCAACAGTTGACTTTACGAATATTACCAGTGTAATAATTCCTTTTTTCAACAATAACTCTATTATTGGTATAAAATTATATGATTATCTGGATTGATGTAAAATACATAGTTTGATGATTAATCGTTCTCATCTTACAGCTGAAGGTATAATTTCAATTCGAGATATAAAATCTGGTATGAATACAGGTAGAGAATTTTAAAATAAATAACCTTTGTTAAACATAATAAATCTATTGTAAGATAAATTTGACTAAAATGCACAATCAAAGATTCTTTAGTTATTTAAGTTTATTCACTTTTATGATGATAATACTAGTAACTGGTAATAATTATTTAGTTATGTTCGTCGGATGAGAAGGTGTGGGTGTTTGTTCATATCTATTAGTTAGTTTTTGATTCACTAGAATAGCGGCTAATCAAAGTTCTCTTTCAGCTTTCTTAACTAATAGAGTTGGAGATGCTTTCTTAATGATAGGTATGTTTATCTTATTATGAACTTTAGGGACTTTAGATTATAGTACTGTATTCTCATTAGCTCCTTATATTAATGAAAATATAACTACAATTATAGGAATATGTCTATTGATAGGTGCAATGGCAAAAAGTTCTCAAGTAGGTCTTCATATCTGATTACCTATGGCCATGGAGGGTTTGTTAAACAGGGCTCTCTTTAAACTTCACTATATGCGGGAACACCCCGTTTTAAATTCTTGGTCCTCTGTTTACTCAGTAGACTTCGGCAAAATCCAAGAAGAGGGACAATCCGCAGGAAACTCCAGCAAAACAGCTGCAGGGGGATCCTCAGAGACTACATGTGAAGCAATTAAATTAAATGATAAATTTAAATGATGATTTATAGGTTTTTCCGAAGGAGACGGATCTTTTATTGTAAATAATAACGGATATTTAGAGTTTAAAGTTACACAATCTAGTGTAGATGCTCAAATACTGTTTTATATAAAAAAGGAATTAGGATTTGGATCCGCCTCTGTACAAGATAAAACAAATAAAACTCATCATTATAGAGTTAGAGATAAAAACAATATCTTTAAATTAATTCAAATATTTAATGGTAATATTGTAACTAAACATAAATTAAGTCAATTTAAATTATGAGTAGATGCATTTAATAAAATATATAAAACAAATATACAATGTATAGAAAATAAACACGTGTTTACTTTAAATAATGCATGATTATCCGGGTTTACCGATGCTGAAGGTTGTTTTACTTCCTCTACATCAGTAACTAAATCAACAGGTCAAGCTATAACAACAGTAAGATATGTTATATCTCAAAAAGATGATTTAGAATTTAGTCAAGATTTAGCTGATAAAATAAATGGATATGTTACTCATGTAAAAAGTTATAATGGTAATAATACAGTAGTGAATTTTAGTAAATTAAATAAAATTCTACAATATTTAAATATATATCCATTAAAAACCAAAAAATATATATCATATAAAAGATGATTAAAAATTTATGAATTAGTTAAAAATAAAAAACATCTTACTCTAGAAGGTAGAGTAACTATAAAATCTTTATCAAAACTTATCAATTAATTAATTGAAGATATAGTCCGAACAATAACGCGAGTTATTGAGCATTTTCATCGTATACGTACTATTAAAGTACATAATGAAAATCAACATTCTTGCCTACACCGGTATCTGCTTTAATACATGCAGCTACAATGGTTACAGCGGGAGTATATTTATTAATTCGTTCATCACCTTTAATAGAATATAGCTCTGCTGTATTATTAATCTGTTTATGGTTAGGAGCTATTACTACAATATTTAGTTCATTAATAGGATTATTTCAACAAGATATAAAAAAAATTATCGCATATTCTACTATGAGTCAATTGGCTCAAGAATATACTCCTCATTCAAGTATATTCAGGCATCAAACTATATGCGTAGAAACTATACGTAATAAAAGTACTATAGTCAATTCGCAGATAACCAAAGCTCGTGATTATTTATATAATAATCACTATAATTTCAAGTTTTTTAATTCATCTACCATTATAAGGTTACACCTATATATTTTATGTGAGTTAATAAGGTGAAGATTTGATATTATCAGTAAGTTAGTAGGAATCTCAGAGACCATACGTTTGATATTAGTCTCAATTAAATTAAAATTAATTAATTTAATACCAAAATTACTTATCTTTGAACAACGTTACAGCAAAGCTACAAATAAAACCGAGCTTCGCCTCACACCCAAGTTACTTCTATTAAATAATAGAAATAGTTTAGTGTTTAGTAGAAATATGTCTACAAGTATAAATATTGACAATTTAGACAATGAGGGGAGGTTGCCCCCCTCTAACGATCTTACATTTAGACAGTGATTAGCTGGATTAATAGATGGAGACGGTTACTTTTTACTAACTAAGAATGGGTATAATAGTTGTGAAATAACTATGGATGCTAGAGATAAAAAAGTTCTATATTTAATACAACATAGATATGGGGGATCTGTAAAACAAATCTCAAATGCCTACGCATTTAAATATAAATTAAGAAATAGAGCAGGTTTAATCGCATTAATTAACGATGTAAATGGGTTAATTAGAAATCCAGCACGTTTATTACAAATGAATAAGCTTTGCGTAAAGTTTAATCTAGAATTAAAGTATGCAAATAATCTTACTTTTAATGACGGGTGACTTAGTGGTTTTATCGATAGTGATGGTTCAGTATACTTTAGTGAATCATCAGGTCAAGTTTTTATTAGTATTTCTCAAAAAAATAAATTCTTATTGGAACCTTTAATAGATATCTATGGTGGAAGAGTAGATATAACTAGCCCAAAAATAGAAGCATTTAAGTATGTTATTTATAGAAAGGCTGAGTTATTTAACTTAATAGATAATTATTTTAGTAAATATCCTTTAATGACAGAAAAAATGAAAAGAGTAAATTTAATAAAAAAATTTTATTTAGTAAGACTAAGTAAGAAAAACCAGGATGTTGTAAAATTTAATGAGTGAGTTAAATTCAAAGATAAGTGAGAAAAATATGAGGATTAATAAAGAAATGGTCCACATTACGTCATATTATTTATGATAGTAATTTTGCAATTAGGTATGATGGTGATAGCTATAGGTTTATCTTCTTATAATGTAGCAATATTTCACTTAATAAACCATGCCTTCTATAAAGGATTATTATTCTTAGGGGCAGGAGCAGTTATACACGCAGTAGTAGATAATCAAGATTTAAGAAAATACGGGGGATTAATATCATTCCTACCTTTAACCTATTCTGTGATATTAATAGCTAGTCTTAGTTTAGTCGCTTTCCCTTTTATGACAGGATTTTATAGTAAAGATTTTATATTAGAATCTGCCTATGGTCAATATCATTTTAGTAGTATCGATGTATACGTTATAGCAGTAATTGGGGCTATATTTACTACACTATATTCAGTTAAAGTTATATACTTAACTTTCTTAACTAATCCTAATGGACCAGTTAATTATTATAGAAATGCTCATGAAAGTGATATATTTATCAGTTTACCTTTAGTGATATTAGCTGTATTCTCGATATATTTTGGATATATTACTAGAGATATTTTCATAGGTTTAGGTTCAGGGTTCTTTATAGACAATAGTATATTTATTCACCCTGTTCATGAAATAATGATTGACACTGAATTTGGTGTACCTACTATATTTAAATTAATTCCTTTTATCCTTACTGTTTCTTTCTCAGCATTAGCCATAATATATTCAGAATTTATGCCAAATATAATATCTAACTTTAAATTATCTAATTTAGGATATTATATTTATGGTTTCTTTAATCAACGTTTCTTAGTTGAATTCTTTTATAATAAATACATTGTTAATTCAGTTTTAGAGATAGGAGGTCAAACTACAAAAGTTTTAGATAAAGGTAGTATTGAATCAATAGGTCCTTATGGATTTGGTGTTATTTTAACTAAAGCTAGTAAAATAATTTCTAGCTTAAGTAATGGAGTCGTAACTAATTACGCTCTTTATATTTTAATAGGAATTTGCTTCTACTTATCTATTTTTACTTTTGTTCAGGTAGTAGATGACGTAGTAAATTCTATTACAATAGCAAGCTTAGTAATCCTTATGTTATATAAAGATCGTTCTTTAATTTCTAACTAGCGCGAGGAACTTCGTTCGCCCCCTCTAAGGGTTAGTTTACACGAGGGCACGTTTTAGCTTGCGCGAACGAAGTTCGCGCAAGCTAGAAGTCGAAAAAAAAATACGAGGAGGAGGCGAAAAAAAATACATTTTTTTTACGCCTATCCCCCACCCTTATAGGGTAGCTTGCGCGATTTCCGTAGGAAATATCGTTCGAGCTAAAAAAAAATAAATTTTTTTTTATAGCCGGACTTCGTTCTAGCACTCTTCGATAAGAGGAACTATATTCCTTAGCCCGCCTTAATTTATAGCTATTAGCTTTTAGCTTTTAGGAGACGTCGTCTCCTAAAAGCTAAAAGCAAGGATTAATTTGTAATAAATATAAATATATTTATTAATGGGACTATAGCCTTTTTTTTATAGATATAGATACTAACCTGCACTATGATATCCTGGAATATATAGTCGGCGGCCTTATCTCAGCGTAGCGAGTAAAGCGTATTTTTTACTATTACTCTAACCCAGGCGGCTGAGGTATAGTTATACTCTCCATACTGCTGCATTAAGCGTAAATAAAGGTAAGCTATAAATATTAGAATAAAGGAGTGCATGTTTGCTTGCTTACGGGGTGCAACGTATTGCAAACATTCGTAGTATATTTATAAAGTGTTAATAGCCCCTAGTCTCATTAGCTCAATGGCAGAGCAGAATACTTCTAATATTTAGATCTTAGTTCGACCCTGAGATGAGATACAGTATAATATTAATATTATACCCCGGTTAAGTTTGTAAATAATAAATAGTCTATTAAATCAATAAAAAAATTTTTTTTGGCTATTTTTGCTTCTCTATCATAATATTTAATACCTATTAACTTAGCTGGCGCTTAGCTTTACAGCTTTAATCTGTTTTCTAGAGAGGTGATAATGAAAGAGTAAGGCGCGGGAAAACTCCCTCTTATTCAAGTGCGGATATTATTCGAATAAGACAAAGCTAGCTCCTCTCGTTTCATTAGGGAAGCGTTAGAGCAAGCTCGAAGAGGGAAAGTGTTATATAATAGTTTTTAACCTTGGAGCTTTAGTAGAGCTTCGCAGCTAACGTTATTTTTTTTTTAGCGGAGCTAAGGAGCTATAATAGCTTGCCCGGTTATTCCTTTTGCTATGAATACACGTTGTTAGGGCGCGTATTTCATAGCAAGCTCGCTCCTCTCTTTGTTAGGGCTGCTTCGCCGAAATAGAAGCTCCTCGGGGGGATTTTTTTGTAAATTTAACCTAGAATTAATAGTCTTAGTACTAGCTTTATTATTCATAATATCTATATTTCATATATTTAGAATGGAAAGTAGTCCGAGCTTTAGCTTGCGCAGCCGCCTAATATTAGTAGTATAAAAGAGGCAACCTCAACTGTGGAAATCCTTTTTAAACTACACAAGGAGCCAAATAAAATTTATCCCGGCGAGCTAGCGCCCTCCCATAAAATTATTTGAACAAATGGCTATTAATGAATCTTGGGTTAATAAGTGTGATTACCGGGTTTTTTTTTCAGCTAGAAGTTATTATAACCTTACTCTTAAACAAGAAAAAGAGTTGGCAGGATAATTAGAAAATGATAGTTCTACGTGCTATAGATATACTTTTGGTTTAAGGTGGACTCAAGATAAGGGTAATCAGATAACACAGCCTTGTATATATAAAAAAGATTCATATAACCTTGCTATATCTGATCCTTATATGTTGGGAGTAGCAATTAAATATGAAACGGCTAAATATAACAATATAAATAAATAAGCAAGCTTGTGTGGGCGCTAGCTCCCTTATAGACAATTGTCTTTAAGAGTGCTGCGGATATATAGCGGATTTTTTATAATCAGTGCCGCGCTAGAGCTTGCCCCCCCCCCCTTCGGACTAGAAGGCGCAAGCTCGTGCTAAAGCTCTCCTATGAAATACGCAGGGATAGGGAGGATATATAAATAATATGCGAGCTGATCCTAATCTAATTCTTATCCTTATCCGTAGGGATAAGGATAAGAATTGTCCACAGTTGTAGCATACAACTTCTCTGCTCTTCTAGCTATACAATTTGTAGGCGGTGGAATATAATCTACCACGGTGTGATATAAAGCGCGTAGTGTTTCCTGGCGCTGGAAAGCTATCGAGTTAGAACTGATAGGGGGAACACAGTATATATATGTGCTAATTTAATAGTTTTTTACGAGGAGCTCTATTTCGGCGAAGCAGCCCTAACAAAGTGTACTCCTACGCTAATTTTTTTATAGGGAGTATTTCATAGCGAAGCTACCGCCCCGTATTTTTCTGCAAAGCTTCTAATCCATATCCTGTCCGGATATGGATACATAATATCAGGATAATAAAAAATATATTCATAGCACACAAAGGAGGAAAGTTCTATTCCTGTAATGCAGGAATCATAAAGCTAGCTATAAAAGTAATTTTTTATAGCTAGCCTGGAACTTCGTACTGTAAAAGTTAGCGATGAATAGTTCTGTAAATTATACAGCTTAATGTATACTTCTGGCTGTTCACAGTAAGGCGCTAGCTATAGTTCATAGCTAGCGCCTTACTGTGGGCTATCTAAGAATACTAAAAAAAAATAAATAAATATATACCCATTATTAGCTGGCTATGTAGGCGCAAGCTCAAGCTATGCTTTATTACATAGCCTTCCTATGCAGGAAGAAATAAGCTCGCTGTATAAATATATTTATATACCCTATAAATAAATTATAATTATTATGAGAATATTAAAAAATCACCCTTTATTAAAATTAGCTAATGGTTATTTAATAGACGCTTCACAACCTAGTAATATAAGTTACTTATGAAATTTCGGATCTTTATTATTAGTTTGTTTAGTTATACAAATTGTAACTGGAGTTACTTTAGCAATGCACTATAATCCCTCAGTATTAGAAGCATTTAATTCTGTAGAGCATATATCGGCATAATGTGTTCTTTAAATTGGGCTAATTGCTGGAAAACCTTCATCAAGACAATCAGCAGGAAACTACTAGATATTATTTTATACTTAGTACTATCTTCAGAGACTATACGCCCAACATCTGATTTAGGTTTGATGATTTAACCTCTAAACATAGATGATGATATAGTCCAATCTCTACTGGAAAGTAGAGTAGTATAGATTATACATCTATGTCTATTTGAAGGCATAACTTTATCATTGTTTATTTTTGTATCGGGTTATAAAAATAAAATGGGATTTCGTAAGTTCACTAACTCCGCTTCTTATTTAAATGAAGACGACTTCAGAGTAGACAATTCTTCTAACAGAGTACACATGCTTGTATCACGTAATCAAGACTTTTTATATTGATTTAGCGGATTTACTGATGCTGAAGGTAATTTTTTAGTATCAATAGTAAGCTCCGCGAGTAAATATATTAAATTAATACGCTCCGCTATTAAAATAAATTTACATATCTTTTCTTCAATCATAAGATCTTGTTTTTGTTTGTATCCTGTTAAAGAGTTAAATACTAAAAAAATCTCAGTTAAATATATAAGACATCCTAGCCTTACTATCCCCATAGGAAATATGGAAAAGCTTTAAATTAAATCAGGTATACGTTATTATTCTACTAGTGACAATAATGATTTAGTAGAAGAGGAAATAGGGGAGATACAAGATAAATCTTCTATTAAATTAAATCCACAATGGGTATCTGGGTTTACGGATGCAGAGGGAAGCTTTATGATTCAAGTATTGAAACAGGCAGGAAAAACAGGTTGAGGTATTTCACCTTCTTTTGCTGTTCACTTACACATAAAAGATATAGATGTATTACATGGACTAGAAAACTATTTTGGTGTAGGTAAAGTTTATATCAATAAAAATGGTAAATCTGCAAGTTATATTGTTAAGAAATTAAAAGATATTGTGGATATTATTATTCCCCATTTTAAAAGTTATCCTTTACAAAGTGGGAAATGTATTGATCTACAACTATGGTCTATGTGTATAAACCTTATAGCCAATAAATCTCACTTAACGTTAGAAGGGTTAAATCAAATAGTGAGTATAAAATCTGCTTTAAATAAGGGTCTACCTGAAAGTTTAAAAATAGCATTTGAAGATGCTAAACCTCTAAGTAGACCAGAGTATAGATCAAGTAATATTTCTTTAAACCCTAATTGAGTTAGTGGATTTTCTGAAGGAGATAGTTCTTTTTTAGTGACTATTTCAGAAAAAACTAGCCAAGTAAGAGTAATATATAGTCTAGGTTTAAATGATCGTGATTT
Organism: Fusarium xyrophilum; assembly: GCA_008711595.1. Taxonomy (NCBI): domain Eukaryota; kingdom Fungi; phylum Ascomycota; class Sordariomycetes; order Hypocreales; family Nectriaceae; genus Fusarium; species Fusarium xyrophilum. The sequence goes on along the minus strand of VYWZ01000058.1, from coordinate 64,808 downwards.
ACCTTTAATATTAAAATTACAAGAGTTCTTTGGAGGTATAGGAAAAATAACTAGTTACGATAATGTTGTACAATATAGAGTATCTAATCTTAACGACATACGTAAAATTATAATTCCTCACTTTGACACTTATAATTTAAATGGTAATAAACTATATAATTATTTAATTTGAAAAGAAATAATAAACTTGATGGAAAACAAATCCCATTTAAGACCAGAAGGTCTTGAAAAAATTTATAACTTGAGACATAAATTAAATTTATGATAAATTACTCGAATTTAATCCTAATAAAAGTATTTATGTTTTATAAAGTTTAGTGTATTATGTTCAGAGGGAGGAAGGGTGGTTTTAACATAATAAATAAAACTAGTAAACTTTGTTGCACCGCGCTCCTCCGAAGGAGTGCTTAATCAATTTGTAATGATAGGAGGGAAGTATATTGACGATATAGAAGTACTTTACATTATTAAATCTAAGTTAGGTTTTGGTAGAGTTGTGGAAGAAAGTAGTAGAAATAGTTGTTCTTTTATCGTCGAAGATTCTTTAAATATAAATAAGTTATGTGACATTTTTAAACAGTATCCACTTCATACTAGTAAAAAGTTAGACTTTATTAGTTTTAATGAAGTAGTTATTATTAAAGCTAATAATAAAGTACTATCTGAGACAAAGATAGCCAAAATTATATCTATTAAGAATAGTATGAATTCTAAAAGAGAGGTATTTACATATGGTACTTCGAAATCTCAAATTATAATAAACCCAAATTGACTTATAGGATTTATAGAAGGTGAAGGTACCTTCGGTATTAAAACAGGTTCAGCATTGTATTTTCAAGTAGCACAGAAAAATACTAGTCAAGAATGTTTAAATAGTATAATAAATTTTTTGATTGACTTATCAGACAATGCTACACTGCATAAGGATCCTGATAATAAAATACTTCCTATAAGCGTTACAAATACGATTAATATAAGAACTAATGTAGTATCATTAGCAATAGCTAATGTAGATGCTTTATATTATTACCTATTACCATATTTAGATTCATCTAAGTTTTACTCTCGTAAAGCTATAGACTTTAAACTCTGAAAAATGGCTTTACTATTAAAAATTCATGGATATTATTATACAACAGAAGGTAAGAATTTATTTTTAGATATTTCAGATACTCTTAATAAAAGATATAGCACTATGAAATCTTCATCGGTAAGCGATATTAATAATAAGAAGAGGGCTATAAAAAAAATATATTTTTTTTTATATAGCTCGCCTTAATATAACTGAAAGATTTAATGCTATTATAGAGCTTCAACCACCTTTTGATGTAAAACTTAATATACCTCACACAGAAAATGTTCGTAAATATAGTATAGCCAATAGATCAGAAAATCCTAAGATTGTTTATATTTATGATGGATCAGAAATGGTAAAGGGGTCTCCTTTTGCTTCATTTAGTACTGCAGTTGCTCCACGAGCTTCGTCACCTATAAGTCAATTTTAAAAATAAAACATAAATACTTTTTCAAATATTCAATGATAAAATTACCACCGATAGTAGGCAAAAATATATTTATTTATAGTTTATAAAATCAATATCAACCGTAAGTATATCGTTAATAAATTTAAAAGTGAAAACCTATATAATCTTAATAGTTGGTTATGCATTATATTAAGAATTTCGCGGCTAAAATTTCTTTGAAAACTTCTAATCTAAATCCTGCACTAAAGTATTTAAATGCTGACGTAGATAAATTCAAAATAATAAAAGAAATAAAAGGTAAAGCCGGAATATATCGTTGAATTAATAATACCAACGGTAAAAGTTATGTAGGAAGTAGCGTAGATTTATCTAAACGTCTTTACAGATATTATAGTTTAGCTCATATAACAGTTCAGTCTAAACACAGTTTAATATGTAAAGCTTTAATAAAATACGGTTACAGTAAATTTAGCTTTGAAATATTAGAATTTTGTGAAAAAAAAAATGTTCTTATAAGAGAACAATATTATATAGATTTACTTAAACCGGAATATAATATTTTACTGAAAGCAGGGTCTCCGTTAGGCTATAAACACACAGATGAGGCCAAGGTAAAAATGCGGGGACCTAAAAATTTTAGTCTAGAACATTTAACTAAAATAAAAGAACATATTAATAATTTAAATGCTAAACGTGCTGTGATTATTGAAGTTTTTGACACTGAAAGTAATATTTACACCGAATATGCTTCAATTCGTTTAACTGCTAGGGTATTGAATTGCAATGACAGAACTATAGCAAGATATATGGATAGTAATAAGCTTTTTGCGGGTCGTTATATTATTAATCGAAAAAAATTCGATTAATATGCAACTTCTAGCTTTCCAGCTTCGTTACTACTTTATTATAGGCAAAATAGTCATTAGTAGTATTTTTAAAGCCTAGTAGTAATACTTGTAATCGTTATATTGATACTAATAAACTTTATAAAAATAAATATATTTTCACATCTAAGCCCATAGATAGTGCGTCTAGGGATTAGATTATACTAGATAATAATTTATTTTAATACAAAAAGCCTCAAGGATTATGAGAGGCATCCAGTTATTATATTTAAATTTGTCTTTTAAATTAAAAGAATTAAAAGATAATTTAATTGAAAAATACTTAAAGAATTTACTTTTAAAATCCAGTATAAATAATCTAAATTATTCCTTAAAACCTGAACTACCTCCGCACTTTACACAAAAAGAATTTATTGAATGATTTGTAGGATTTACAGATGGTGAAGGTTGTTTTTCAATAAGAATACAAAATGGAAAAACCGTAACCCTTATTTTTACAATTGAACTTCATAAAGATGATGTGGAAGTATTACATAAAATAGCTAATGGTTTAGGTGTAGGTAGAGTGCTAGTAAATAAAAATAAAGATTCAGCTGTATTTTCTATATCAAAATTTGAAGATATAAATTCAGTTCTAATACCCTTATTTAAAAATTTTCCTCTACAAACCACTAAACACTTAGATTTTATTAGTTTTGCAGATGCAGCTTCAATCATTTCTAACTCTAAAAATTTAAAGAATAAATTATCTTTATTAGAATTAGAAAAATTAATGGATTTAAAACAATCTATTAATACTAAAAGATTAATTATTAATGAAGAAGAGAATAGACTTTTAGTTGAGAAAGTTAATATTTCTAAATGGTGATTACTAGGGTTTATTGAAGGTGAAGGAACATTTGGTTATAAACATCTAGTACCTTATTTTCAAATAGCTCAAAATAAAAAGAATTTATTTGTATTAAAAGCTATTGAAGCTTATTTAAAGAAGGAGTTTGCGTCTAACCGTGAAAATATGGAAGAACTTACTAGTACGCAGTACTCGGAATTTAAATATAATTTAAATAAATTAACAGGTGTATATTCTATGACTTTGGAAAAAGTAGATGATAATTTTTATCATGTTATACCTTTTTTTGAATCTTTAACATTTTTAAGTAGAAAGAGTCTAGATTATGAATGATGAGTTCTTTCAGTGTTTATACACAAATTGGGTTATTTTTATTTACCCGAAGGAAAACAAATTGCATTACATATCTCTTCATCTACTAATAAATATCGTTACACTACAGCCAAAGGCAGTTTAAATAAAATAGGATCACCAAGTATAGAGTCCATTTTAAACCTTTTTAAACAAACACCACCTTTTGACATCTCTAGTGACCGTAGTCATTTTGAACTAGTTAGAGAATTTACTATAGCTAAAGGAGGTCGTAAAGGATTTTTAGTCCACATTTATGAATGTAGTTCGACCCTGGACGACATGCTTATAAAAGAAGTAAAAGATTCACCTTTTTCAACATACGGAGATGGCCATGAAGTGTTAGGTTTAAAAAGAGGTAGTCGAGTCATAGGAAGATATATTGACACTGGTAAATTGTATAAGGATAAGTATAGATTTTCATCTGTACCCTTAAAGTAAATTAATAAATTTAATATTTTTCATAATAATTGGAAACAGACTCAATCGAGCACAAGCGATTATGCGTGATGTAAACAATGGATGATTAGTACGTTACTTACATAGTAACACAGCATCAGCTTTCTTCTTTTTAGTGTACTTACACATAGGAAGAGGTATATACTACGCATCATATAGAGCACCAAGAACATTGACATGAGTTATAGGTACAATAATCCTTATCGTTATGATAGTTACAGGATTCCTGGGTTACCTTACAATAGCCCAAAACGACTATAATAATAATAAAAATATAACTACAACAACCTTTAACGATAAAAGATATTATTCAACATCGAGAAATAATGAAGAGGAGACTTCTAGCTTTAGCTTGCGCAGCACCCCACGTATAAATAAGTTTTTATTAGCCAAAAATCTTAATCCTGTTTTTATCTATCATAATCTAAATGAAGATTCAGTTCGTAGAAATATAGCTAAAGAAACTAAGGGACTTAGTGGTATTTATATGATCTTAAATAAAGAAACTTTAAGTTATTATATAGGATCAGCTTCTACAGACAGAATTAACTCTAGATTTTCAAAACATTTAATATATTTAAATGGTAGTAAAATAGTTAAAAATTCAGTTAATAAATATGGTTTACATAATTTTGCCTTTATTGTATTAGAATTATTCCCTGAAATAGTTAATCAAGAAAATAATAAAAAATTATTAGATTTAGAAGATTTTTATCTAAAATCTCTTTTACCTGATTATAATATATTAACCGAAGCTGGATCTAGCTTTGGATATAAACATACTGAAGTTAATAGAATAAAGATGAAAGCTAATTATAGTGAGAAGCGTAGAGAAGAAATAGGTAGTTTGAATAGAGGTAAAACTTTATCTTCTGAAACTATAGAAACTATGAGACAATCAGCTTTAAATAGAAAACCTTTAGACTATACAGAACAAGGTGTTTTAAATATGAAAAAGAATTCTAAGCCTATTATAGTAAAAGAATTAAATAATACTGTATATGGCGAATTTAATAGTATAGTTGAAGCAGCAGAAGCTTTAAATTGTTCAACTAAAACTATACAAAGAACATTAAAAACTCCTAGCAAAACATTAAAAGGACGTTGAATAGTTGATTATTTTAAATAAAGGGGGGGGGAGCTATAGCTAGCGCAGCCCTCCTCTAAACTAAATTATTATTATAGTTGTAGTCCTGCGAGTATAAAGTTTTATGCAATTTATGGTAAGAAATAAAACTTAAAGCAGAATAACCTGACAAGGTTATTGAAGAAACCTAATAGTTTCTTTGGCAATATTAGTGAAAACGATCAAAATATATTGTAACTACAATATAAGAGATCGTCGGTTATCCATATAATCGCGACAGACTGGGTCACTAATGGGTGGCTGAAATGCTGCTTAATGCACAGTCGAAACTTTATATTAAGGCGATGTATATCGCTCTAATATAGGTGATAAACGAACAATAAAGTTATCACCGCTTTTGTACTTAGCCACAAAAGTAAGTTTGTATGTTTTACCTTATGGACAAATGTCATTATGAGGTGCTACAGTTATTACTAATTTAATTAGTGCTGTTCCTTGAATTGGACAAGATATAGTTGAGTCAATAAAAATTACAGCTTTGGGTATTAGTATGATTTTCATATATTCAATATTGCCTACAATAGGTAATGTACATAAAAACGCATTAAAGAAAATGAATAAATTATTAGATAAAAAAGATTATGTTAACCTACCTACATCTTTTTTAGCCTTTTTAGTCGGATTAATAGATGGAGATGGTTATATTCAAATAACTAAAACAACTAAAGGATTTATAACTATGAAATTAGTTATTTCTTTACACATAGAAGATATTTCAACTTTAGAGTATATTCATTCTACTTTAAAATTGGGTAGTGTAAATGTATATAAAGATTTAAGAAGTCCAAGTTGTAAATTAGTAATAAATAGAACTGAGTTACAAGAAGTTTTATTTCCTTTATTAATACATAATAACATATTCTTTTTAACTGAAACTAGAATTAATCAGTTTAATTTGGCTATGCATATTCTAAAAAATGATATAAAAATGTTTGATCAAATACCATCAAGAGACAACATTCAAGATGTGTTTAAATTATCGGAAAATCCAAAAGATTACACATTATTATATTTCTTTAAAAATTGAATTGTAGGATTTAAAACTCCTTGATTATATCCTGGTCTTATAGAGTTTATCAAAAATAATCCTCTTACTTATAAAAGAGTAAAAAAAGATTATAAAAAATTAATTTCTAGAAGGGAAGGTTTTAACTATTTTAAGCAAACATTAAAACAACAAGAAAGAATTAGACGTTATTCTACCTATACAGTTAAACCAGAAAATACTAATTTAGTTGTCTGAGGTTCTAATTTGAGTTCAACAGTAGGAACAGGTCGTGTTACAAAAGTAGTTAAAAATATGATTGCTTTACCTCCATATTATAAAAGTGTTGTGGTAGGAATTCTTTTATCTGACGGTTATTTAACTTCAGCTAAACCACATGAAGGCGCGAGCTCCCTCATTTAGCTTTCAAACAGTCTTTAAAAAACTCAAGTTACGTTTTGTATGTTTTTTCAATACTTTGCCACTATTGCAATACTTGCCCTACTTTCGTGAAAAGCGTTAGAAAGGATAAGATGGATTTGGCCTTGTATTTCCGTACTAGAGGGTTACCATGTTTTTCTGAGTTAAGATCTTTATTTTATATTAATAAAGTTAAAAGAGTTCCATCTGATATATACAATATTTTAACTCCTGTAGCTTTAGCTCATCTTATTATGGGAGATGGATCAGCCAAGCAACATGGTTTAATTATTTGTACTGATTCTTATGAATTAGTCGACGTAATCCGCTTAATGAATGTCCTATTGATTAGATATAATATATATTGTACATTACGTTTTCATACTCAAACTCAACCTAGAATATATATTAGACAACGTTCTATGCCTATTGTAAGGGAATTAGTTAAACCTTACATGGTTAAATCAATGTTGTATAAAATAGGAATATAGACACAAACTCTTTTTTATTACTAATAATTTATTTTAGCTTTAACTTTAGAAATTATTTACCTGCGCTGGGCTCGGTGTAGTAAATAAAAAGTTAGCTAAGGTTCTTTTTTTATTAAAAGCAATAATGATGGTTGTTTTCATTTAAAACAAAGAATACATACAAATTTATTTGAAGCATTTAAATTAGTGTTTAATACTAGCAAAAAAATAGACACTACTAATAATTTTAATCAGTTTGGAGTTAGTTCTAAATCTGATATTCAAACAGTTATAAATTTCTTTTCTTTCGAAGGTTTACACCCTTTAATTGGGTTAAAGTACGCGCTTCGCTCCCAATATATGAAATGATTAAGTAATTTACAGAATTCTATGCGTTATAGTAAATTACATTACCCAAAACTGTAGAACGGGCTCCTTAAAAAGATAAGGCTAGCTATTCTATAAGCTTCGGGTTTAGCTATTGCCTTATTTTTTTAGTGGCAAATGGGGAAAATTACAAGAACATTTAATAACAAACAGAGCTTTAGCTTGCGCAGCCCTCCTAGTTATTAAATTATTTGTAGCGAAACTTAATTCGGTTAATTAAAAGGAATTAAGGACGTTCAACGACTAATGAGTGAGTTAAACCAACAATAAGCTCAACACGATAACCCCAGGGTTTTATAACGTTAGCTATATAGCTGCGTATTAAATAAAATTCAAGACATAGTCTGATTATATCTGAAAGGATATAAAGTATAAATTAAAAATTATATATAATCAAATTGTCATTTGAGGAGGTTTTAGCGTAAATAACGCAACTTTAAACAGATTCTTTGCTTTACATTTTGTATTACCTTTTATATATTAGAGGTATTAAAATTTACCAAATTGCTTGGAACCCAATATTATTATAATTTTTATTGAAAATAAGCAGCAAAGTATGATAATTTATCTCTTTATATTTAATCATATGAGTTCAACGACTAAACGGTAAAATAAAAAATTATATATATTTTTTATATGATATAGTCTAAACATTACTGCGAAGTAATGATTATACAGTAAGTATATTAATATAATTGTATTTAGTTTTATCTTTCTTATACTAGCAGCAAATTATAGTACATTGAGGAGTTTTTTCCTAGAAAAAACTACTAAAACTTATGACTATTGAGTTAATAAAATAGAATTAACTAAAACGGCTGTCACTAGTAAAAAATAAATAATACATCCTAATGTGGATGTTAGCTTTTTAAGCTTTTTAGTGGGAGTAATAGATGGCTTTCCAGCTAACCCTACGAACGGTAAAGTTTATTCGGCTAATTCTACAAACGGGAGCAATTATTTGGGTTATTTTAGTAACCCTTCATCTAAGATAGATCCTGAGTTTGTAACGGGGTTTACAGACGCAGAGGGTTGTTTTGCTATAGGGGTTTTTAAAAAAAATACATCTAAATTAGGGTGATTTATTAAACCTCTTTTTCAAATAACCCTACATATAAAAGATTTAAGTTTATTAGAATATATTCATACATATTTTGGAGTAGGAAATATTACAACTAACGAGAAGTTTTGTGTATACGCAGTAAGCGCCAGTAAAGATTTAATAAAAATAATTGCACGAGCTTGCGCCTTGATAAATACCCTTTAATGACTCAAAAATGTGCCGATTATGTACTTTTTAAGCAAGCGGTTTTTTTAATCCAAAATAAAGAACACTTAACTTTAGAAGGATTCAAAAAAATTGTAGCTATAAAAGCTTCAATGAACCTAGGGCTTTCTTCTACATTAAAGGAGGTTTTCCTAGATAATATTACTATGGTTAAAAGACCCATAGTTAGCGATACTCAAATAAGATCTCCTTATTGATTAACTGGCTTTACTTCAGGTGAAGGTTGTTTCTTAGTGGATTTATTTAAACCTAAATTAGGAAATGCAGTAAGATTGAAATTTACTTTAATTCAACATACTAGAGATGAAAAACTGATAAAGTGTCTTATTGACTATTTAAATTGTGGGTTTATAGTTAAAACCGAAAACGCCATAAGCTTTATAGTTACTAAATTTTCGGATATAGAGGAAAAAATTATACCGTTCTTTATTAAATACCCTATCCTAGGGGCAAAATCCTCAGATTTCGAAGATTTTTGTAGAGTAGCTGAATTAATGAAAAAGAAAGCTCATTTAACTCAATCAGGTTTAGATGAATGTATTGCAATAAAGAAGGGTATGAACTCTGGTAGAACTTCACTTAATCAAGGCGCAAGCTTGTAGAAAAAAATCTAACGGGTATATTGAATTTAATCTAGTTATTACTTTCCAAAACAGAGATCTTGCTACTTTTGAGTATATTCTAAGTAAATTACATTTTGGTGTTATAGCTAAAATAGATCATAATTTAAGTAAATTAGTTCTTTATAATTTTGAATTAAAATATGTTTTAGTACCATTGTTACTTAAACATGGTTTATTTTTTTTAACAGAGAATAGAATTAATCAGTATAACTTATTATTATATACTTTAGATAATAATGTAAAAAAATGAGAGTTATTACCTGAGGTAATCCCTAACTATAGTCCTTTAATTCTAGACAACCCTACAAATATCTTACGTAATGTATGATACTTTAAAGATTGATTAGTTGGATTTGTAGTTGCGGAAGGTTCTTTTTTTGTTCAAGCTAATAAAGAAATTTGTTTTAGTATAAGCCAAAAAGGTAACAAAATTTTAATGGAAACTATTCAATTGCTCTTTAAGCCTATTAGATCTATTTATTATTCAAAAGCTAAAGATGTTTCTCTTGTTCGTATGTCTTCAGTAAAAGATGTACAAAAAATTGTAAACTTTTTTTCATTTGAAAATAATTATCCTTTAGTAGGATTTAAAAGAGATAGTTATGAAATTTGACTACAAGCTTTAAAAGAGTCAAGTAGATATAAAGATCTAAACCTACCTTAATACTTTCGGATAAAACCCGTAAGCATATCCCTATAACTCCTCCTCCTCATTGATGAATGAGGAGGTGGAGGAGTGAAGGGATTAGGTAAGTTAAAAAAAAATTATGTGTTAAAATAGAGGCGCTAGTATGTAATACTAGCACCTCTATTATATTTATATGTGCATCTAATTCTTAGATGAATAACCGCTTAAATTTATTTATTAATATTTAAGTGGTTAAATTTAAATACATTATATTAATTAATAAATTTGTTATATTAGCGGCATTAGTTTTAATGCATATGATAGCTTTACATGATACAGCTGGATCAAGTAATCCTTTAGGAGTACCAGTATATTATGATAGAATGCCTATGGCTCCTTATTTCTTATTTAAAGATTTAATAACTATATTTATCTTTATATTTGTTTTAGGAATATTTGTATTCTTTATGCCTAATGTTTTAGGTGATAGTGATAATTATATAATTAGGAAAGCTAGTTATTGTCAGAATGAACTTCTGGCTACAAGAAACCATCAAATTGCGGGAAAACCCTAAAGCAATTTCAACCAAGCAGACATGGTAACATAGTTTGTGGCACAGGTAACGACTCGTGGTATGGTAAAATCGAAATTGATTATCTAATGTCTGATAAATGGGTAATCCGCAGCCAAGCACCTATCACTGTATTTACAGTGAGGTGTGCAGTTCATCGACTAAATGTTGGTTGGCGCAAGCTTAAGATATAGTCAAGCCCCTTTCGAAAGAATGCAGGATCTTTTTTTGATAAGAAGATTTCGTTAAATGGATAGGTTTAGTAGTCCTACGGACTCAGCAAGCTCCTATTTAGGGAGAATGCCTTAGTCAGGCGTAACTGTTATTTAATTACTTTCTATACTTTTTTAAAGACTGAAAGTTATATATCCTCTTTTTATCAAAATAATTCTCTCCTGACGGAATCTGCCGACAGTCTTAAACCTGCCCGTGTAGGAAAAGTAGGAAATAAAGAAATGACTCTTTATGAAGTTAAAAGTTTATTTCAAACTATAAAGAATTCAGATCCTTCATATGAAGGATCTGAAAAAGAATTTGGTTTACTTGCCAATGGTTTCTGGCAAGCGGAAGGGTATATAGGAGGTATATTTAGATCTGAGTTGAATTTTTATCCTATCTGCTCAGCTACTCAGTTGTTTTCTGAAGAAAGCGCGAAATTTTTTATTAGATTAGACAAAGCTTTATGTAATAAAGGAACTTTTAGTATAACTTTAAATAGCTTTGGTAAGTTTGTTATTGCTTATAGATTATCCGGTTGAGATACTTTTTTTTCTGTATTTGTTCCTTATTTCTATATGCAATATGGTGAAAAATATCGTGCTATTCTAAAACTAAAAAAAATTTATGAATTAAAAGATTATATTAAATATCACAGTTCAGACGATAAGGCTAAAGTTTTATTAGTGAGTCTTGTTTATTCTTTAACTGCTCATTCTCCTCGTTATAAAGTAAGTTTAGAAGAAAAATTAATTTCTTTAAATTTAGATCAGGGCTTATTGAAAGAATTACCTTTATATAAAGAAAATGATGTAAAACCATCTTTCTTATTTATATTAGGGTTCTTTTTAGGTGATGGTACTTTACATTTGAAACTGGAATGAAAAGACAAAAATAGTACTGTTGTTATTGTTCCTTTATTTAATATAATACAATCTAATGTAGAATCAAATAAATATATAATGGAAAGAATGACTAGTTGTTTAAACGCTTTGAATATTAAAGCTAATTTAGACAAAGGTACTAATACTTTTACTTTAACAGTAAAAGGTATTGATAATGTATTTAATTCTTTATTTCCTTTATTGAAAAAATATTCGCATTTCTTATATGGGAAAAGAGATAGCTTTAATTTATTAGTATGAGTAGAGGGGCTAATTAGATCAGGAGGCCATCACACTTATTTTGGTCTAAAAGCGCTTGTATATAGAATATATCATAGTACTAATGAGCGTATTACAGACAAAGAAGTTTGAATGAGCCGTCTTGAGGACTGATTAAAAGCAGTTTCTGCTCGTAGAGAATGTGGAGAATATTATATTTCACCTATATACACTTCTAATAAACAGATTATAGGTTGACAAGTACGTTTCCCCTCTACTTTAAAGTTACCAAAATCCAATAAAGCATTTATGTCTTCAACCTGTGGTGGTCAAGATAAAGCTTTAGCAATAGCTGTGCAGTATAGAGATAAAATTCTATCAGATTGAATTAATCTTAATTTTTAGTGGCTGGCTGGCGTGCCTCTTCAAAGAAATTATGCCCGCCTCTTCAATATGTTTTCACCTTAGTAAATATAAAGTACCCGCTTCGCGTTTCGCACTAATGAGAGATAGAGGTAGTAACAAATCTGACTAACTAATCTGGGCTAACCCTATGCAAACACCACCTGCCATAGTACCTGAATGATAGAGTAAAATAAATGTCATTCTAAAATTTCGAGAATTGCTGGGAACCCATTTAAATGTAATATATTTGAATATGACAATCAGCAGGATAACCTTTTAAGTTTAGTTATTACCTAAACTGTATAAAGGGATCTTCAGAGACTATGCACGAGACAATTATAATATATAATTGAAGATATAGTCCGACCATAGTAGAAATACTATGTATTTAACAACCATCAATGGATTTATCTTCTATAATATTATTTATTTATAGTCGGGTATTATTTGCAGCACGTTCAACAAAAGGGATAATTCGTTTATCTCCGTCTGAAAGAGCTGCAGTAAAATTACCAGATTAAAGTAAAGAAGTATTAATAGGGATTTTACTTGGTGATGCCCACGTAAATTTGACAATGCTTTAAGCATAGTTGTTAAAAGATTAAAATTGTATTATGATTTATCTATATTTTTTATATATTTATATTTTGCTAACTTTAAAGTTGTTTATAGTAATCCTAGTATTGAAAAAGCTAAAATTTTAAAATAAAATAAAGGTAAATCCGGTATTTATTTGTGGACAAACCAAATTAACGGGAAAAGATATGTGGGAAGTGGTCTAGATTTAAGTAAGAGACTTAGAAATTACTTTAATACTTCCTATCTCATAGATCGTAAAGATATCATGATTATCTATAAAGCTTTATTAACTCATGGTCTCGATAATTTTACCTTAGAAATTTTAGAGTATTGTGAGTCTTCAGTTTTAATAGAAAGAGAACAATATTATATTGATCTTTTAAATCCTGAATATAATATTTTAAAAATAGCCGGCTCAAGATTAGGAGCTAAACACACTTTAGAAGCCATTGCGAAAATAAAAGCTGGTGCTTTAAATCGTTCAAAGGAGGCTTTAGCTAAAAACCTAGAACATTTAAACAAATTAAATTCTAGTCAAGAGCATAAAGAGCACTTGATTAGACTTAACACTTCCCTTGAACAGATAGCTAAAACTGCAAATCCGGTTATTGTACTTAATATTTTAAACGGGGAGAGTTTAGAATTTATATCTATTACTCAAGCAGCAAAGTTTTTGGAAGTTCACCCTGAAATAATACGTAGACATATAGTAAAAGAAAAGCTTTATTTAAATAAATATCTTATAACAAAAGTATCTAAGTAATTTACTATATGTATATGTTTATTTATATAACTAGTTTATAGTCTCCTTAGATAAAGGACGATCTATATCTAACATAGTACGAAGATCACCAACTGCTAACTCTAGATTAGTTTATGCTCAAGATTCCCGGAGGGAATACGCAATAAAACATAAAGAATATTTTGATTACGTATTAAGTTTCTTTACTCCTTATTGTGCAAATGATTATATACCTCAATCTAGATTAGTAGTGGATAATAGAACTAAAAAAACTTATAGTGCTATATCTTTCACAACTATGCAACTTCCCTGTTTTAATATATATAGAGAATTATTCTATGATGCAAATAAGAAAAAAATAGTTCCTGAAAACATAAGGGAATTGTTAACTCCTCGTGGTTTAGCTTTTTGAATACAAGATGATGGAAGTAAACACGGTAGTGGTTTACATCTAAGTGTTTATGGATTTTCTAATGCAGATGTCGATAAATTAATGTTTACTCTACAGGATAAATTTAATCTTAGATGCTCTATACATTATAACAGGGATAATAAACCCCGTATTTATATATTTAAAGAATCTATGGATTCTTTAATAACTTTAGTAAGGCGCAAGCTCCTTATTTTATTAAAGAAATGTTATATAAATTAGGTTTATAAAGCTGTCATTCATTCTCCCCGGGAGATATTTGAAATTGACAATTGATTTATTACCTTTCTATGCTATTTTAAGATCTATACCTAATAAATTATTAGGAGTTATCGCAATGTTAGCTGCAATACTAATTATTTTACTATTACCTAAAGCTGATTTAGGGTTAACTAAAGGTTTACAATTTAGACCCCTAAGCAAGATAGCTTTCTATCTGTTTTTAGTGAATTTTTTAATGTTAATGCAATTAGGAGCTAAACACGTAGAGAGCCCGTTTATAGAAATAGGACAATTAAGTACTGCGTTGTATTTTTCTCATTTCTTATTTATATTACCGGCAGTAAGTATATTAGAAAATACTCTTGTAGATTTAGAATTACAAAATAATGCCAAAAATATATAAATATAACGCTGTGTAAAGCTTGCCCTTGACTACAGAGTAGTGCTGTATTGTTACTACTAGCTAGCTAGCTATTTATTAGCTAGCTAGCTAGTGCTTTATATTTATAGCTAAAGCACATTAAAGTTAGAGCTGGCTGGCTCCTTGCAAATAATTAGGGAGGGGAGCTTTAGCTAGAGCTTGCGCCTTTCTAGTCCGAAGGGGCGCAAGCTCTAGCGCAGCCGGGCTAAAAAAAAATTTTTTATAGCCCGCCGAAGCCGAAAAATATGTCTAGCCTTAAACAAGGTGCTGGCTTTGTAGTACTGGGCAAAGATTAAGATTGTAGATGGTTTTACACGGTGATTGCAGATCATTTGTACGAGGTTCAATTCCTCCTTAATCTTTTTTATTTAGTAGCACTGCCCCTTAAGGGGCAGTGTTATGAAGGCTTAGTAAAGCTCCTCTCTTCGTTAACAAGGCTTAGCGAAGCTCGAAAAAAAAATATATTTTTTTTTTGGTAGCTTGCTAGCAAGCTAAAGTTCGCTCTTAGTTACCATATAAAATAAGTTTTAATCGCTTATTAATTATATATTAACTAATATATATAAATATGAATAAGTTACTATTAATATAGATGAATTTTTGTTATAGTATTACTATATTATTGTCCACTACCCTTGCTTAAAAAAAAAAATGCACGAGAGTGCTAGCTCCACCTAAATACATTTTAGTAGCTTGCTATGAAGGCTGGGGCTAGAGCTTGCCCCCCTTCGGACTAGAAGGCTGCGCAATATTTTTTTTTAAGCTCGTGCTAAAGCTCTCGGAGGGCTATAAAAAAAAAATTTTTTTATTTTTTTTTATAAAGCATACTTCATTAGAGGACTGCGCAAGCTACCCTATAGCTTAACTATACTATGATAATTACACTAAATAGCCACGATGGTCGTTATTATATAAATGATCGTAGCCTGCTTTTCTGTTAAGCCTGCTATGAAATAGAGCTAAAGCTTTATACGGCGCGGGAGCTTCGCTATGAAATACTCCCTATAAAAAAAAATATATTTTTTTTATATAGCTCCGCCTATAATTTTTCTTCGAAAAATCAGCCAAAATTAATGGCGTGTCTCACGAAGAAAACAAGAAGGGGCTAAGCAAACAAAAGTAAGCGAAAATAAATATTTGTATTTTAAATATTTTAGAATAGTACTTTTATGGCAGCTAGAATGCGAGTATATACTTAGCCAGTTAGTATTCACAAGCTAGCAAACTAGAAGCATATACCTCGTATATTACACTATTAGTAACCATAATCGAATAATTTGATAAATTATCAGGCTGCATGGTTTATTACTGCAGTTTAAAACTAAGTAGCAGAAATAAGCTAAACCAGATGATGATTATTCACTCATATATTTTTTAGTAGTAACTAGCACTAGCTAGCGCTAGGCGTATTTTATATTTCCTTCGGAAATCGCGAAGCCAAAAAATCTGCCGATAAGGAATTACAGAAAATACACTAAAATTAAAATATAATATGATTGTAGAACAGTTATTACATTTACATTAATTTATAGTAGGGCTGCGCTAGAGCTTGCCCCCCCTTCGGACTAGAAAGGCGCAAGCTCGTGCTAAAGCTCTTAAATTTAGTCTTTAGTGGAGGATAGCTAGAGGAATAGAGCTTGCTTTTGCAACGCAGAGTAAGTTCGCTTGTAATTATTAATTAAAAATATTAGTTAATAACTTTTAAGTGAAAAATTATGTTCACAAAAAGTACTTAAATAATTTCCTAATTTTGTCTTTAGATAAGGAAAGTTGTTCCCACCAGCCTAGTTTAACATTAAGATCCCAAATGTCTATGGGTCTGGAAAGATGATTTAATTCAACAAATGCTAAAGATATAGGTACATTGTATTTAATATTCGCCCTTTTCTCTGGATTATTAGGTACAGCCTTTTCAGTGTTAATTAGACTTGAACTTAGTGGGCCAGGGGTTCAATATATTTCTAATAATCAATTATATAACAGTGTAATTACAGCTCACGCTATATTAATGATATTCTTCATGGTCGATAATTGAAGACTATTTAATCTTAATTTTCGAACTAGCGCCCGATCAAGAGGTGCTCTCAATAATAACCAAAACAATACTATTACTATTACAAATAGTAATAATAACAATAATTCTAATAAAAATAACGATGAAGATAAAATACCGCAATATACTAAAGTATATATAGAAAACCCTTTTAATAATAGAAATCTTATCTTAAAAGTATCGAAAAACCAAAAAGGTGTTTATGTTTGAGAAAGTAAAGATCATGCTTATGTAGGACATTCTATTAATTTATATAATAGAATAAGTTCTTACTTTATGCCTTCTATTCTTCAAACTAAAGCACGTAGAGTGTTACGTTATTTTAATAAACACGGGTTTCAAAATACAAATCTTACAATTTATATAATGGACGAAGAATCTAGCTTAGAAGAAGTTGTAAGCTTAGAACAACATTTTATAGATACTTTAAGCCCAAGTTTAAATGTAGATTTGGTGGCAAGCAGTTCAGGTTATCATGAACCCATGAGCCAAGAAATAAGAGATAGATTACGTAAACAAAGAGGTACTCCTGTGTATATATATAACATAGAAGATTTTACTTTATTATATATATTTGAATCCAAACAACATATGTATGATTCAATAGGTATTCATCACAAAACTTTAAATAACTGCTTAGACGCAGGTACAGTATATTTAGAAGCTTTATTTTTATCTTTGGATTTAATAGAAGAATCTGAAAATACAAATTTATTAACTCTAGAAGGAATAAAAGAGTTGGTAAATGAAAAACGTGCATTATATACAGTTAAACACCCTGCTTCTAATTCTATTTTAGCTGAATTTAAAGATGATTCTGCTAAGAATCAGGAGTTTTCATCGTTAACAAGTTTAGCTAATCACTTAAAAGGAGATCGTGCAACTATTAGACAATATTTAAAAGGTATAAAATCGGGTTATTATAGAGGAAAATGAAAGTTTACATATAAAGATTAAATAGAAAGGCATGGCCGGGTAAGGCAGAAATGCTTTACTTTATTTTCACTATATGCTGGAATCCCCTTAGAGCCTTTAAAACTAGTACCGCCGACTATATGTTAGCAGTGGAATACAGTGACATTTTAAAGGATTGGGCAATCAGCAGGAAACCAAAGATAATTTTGTTATCGAGTAGATTCCTCAGAGACTACACGTGAAATATCTTAGTGAATATTTTAGAATATTCAAAGATAAAGATATAGTCCGTTCATACTCGAAAGATTATGAGTAAACGTATGCCAGCATTAATAGGTGGGTTTGGTAATTTTTTAATGCCTTTAATGGTAGGTGGTCCAGATATGGCATTCCCTAGATTAAATAATATAAGTTTCTGATTATTACCCCCTAGTTTAATATTATTGGTATTTTCAGCCATAATTGAAGGTGGAGTGGGTACTTACCTGTGCCCTTGTAGTTAGTAATTGCTACTTAATATACCACTGTATGCTGGAAACTCCTAGGCCATACATAGGACAATCAGCAGGAAACCCCTGTATAATATATGGGGATCCTCAGAGACTATACGTGGTACACTCGTAATAGTTACGGTGAAGATATAGTCCGATCCGCGTATGTAAATACACGATAGTATTAAACGTATTTTATATTGTAGGCAGGAAAAATATATAAAATACTAAAATCTTCCTTAAATTCTTCTTTATCTAATGAAAACTACTCTAATAGACAATTAGGTAGTTATTTAGCTGGATTAATAGAAGGAGATGGATCTATAATTGTACCTAAAACAGTTAGAAATTCAAAAGGTAAATTGTTATATCCTGTAGTAAAAATCACTTTTGTAAAAAAGGATGCACCTTTAGCGATTAAAATACAAGAGATTATTAATGGTGGAACATTGGTGTATCCTAAGAATTCGGGTTATGTAGACCTTTTGTTTCAAGACAAGGATTCTATCCAAAAGATTGCTATACTGCTTAATGGTAATATGAGAACTCCTAAGATCGAAGCTTTACATAGATTAATCGATTGATTAAATGCTAAAAATAAAACTCAATTAACCAAGTTAGGTTTAGATTCTACCTCATTGGGGGACAATCCTTGACTAACTGGGTTTATCGAGGCAGATGGTAGTTTCCATTGTGGTTTTGACTTAAATGCTAATGGTTTAGCTAATAGAGTCAGATGTTATATGACTATATCTCAAAAACAGGTATATAATATTAATCTTGAAAAAGATAATTCTAATTTTAATTTTATGAAACAAATACAAGAATTTCTTGAGGTTAAAACAGTAAATGAAATAAAAAGAATTAAACAAGATTATATAGAAGAAGGTTATGTAGTTAGAACCAATAAAAAAAGTTCTTGTGATATTTTAATAAAGTATTTAAATACTTATCCATTATTGAGTTCTAAGCATCAAGATTTTTTAGATTGATCTAAGGCATACCACATAAAAATTACTCTAAAGTTCAGAACTCAGGAAGGAACATCCGCATTATTATTCATAAAAAATAGCATGAATACTAAAAGAACTCAATTTAATTGAGATTCATTAAACAATTTTTACGTTTAATGTAATCAGGATAAACAATAAATAGATATAAAAGTTTAATACTTAATAACCGACAGGTTGAACACTTTTGAAGGATAAGGTGTTGCTCTTTGGTAACTTAGAGGCAATAAAACTCTACTCGATGCGTGAAAACGAAAAATACAAAAATTTATGTAATAATTTTAATGAAGAAGAAAAATTTAAAAAGTGATTAGTAGGATTTACAGACGGTGACGGTTCCTTTAGTATTGTAAAATCTGGAGGTACCTTCCGTCTTCAATACAGTCTAAGTCAATCAGAGTATAACTTAAGATTGCTTTACTATGTTAAAAAGAATTTAGGCTATGGTAGTGTTTCAAGAAGTGACAAACAAACTTGGGGTAATTTTAGGATTACAGATAGAAAAGTTTTAAATCAAGTTATTTTTCCTATATTTGACAAATATTATTTATTGACAAGTAAATATTTTAATTATGAGCGTTTCAAAAAAGCTTATTATATTTTAGAAAATAAAGAATTAACTACTGAAATAAAAAATCAAATGATAGAAGAATTAAGAACTCAAAAAATTCCTGCTAATTATATTTCTCCAGCTATTTCTCACTTAAATGAGGAAAGTAAATATGAAGATATAACTAAAGTTATATCAGTTTATTGATTAACAGGGTTTATAGAAGCTGAAGGTTCTTTCGGTCTTTATACTTATCCTGATAGAACGAGTATAGATTTCACTATTGTACAAAAACTAGATAGATTCTTATTATTTTGTATAAAACGTATTTTGCATATGCCAAGTAACGTAAATTATAATAAAAGTAGAAACATCTATGTTTTAAGCACAAGTAACTCTAGGGTTATTGAGGATATAATAGATATATTTAAAGGAAAATTTTGCGGCATGAAATCTCTTGAGTTTAAATTATGATCTGTAGCTCATTATTATTATAAAAATAGAAATATTAAGAAAGTTCATAAAGTAAGTAAAATTTTTAATAGATTAGAAAGACGAATTAAAAAACTATAATCTAAGGCGCAAGCCTACTTCGTTAGTGCTTGCGCCGTATTAATAGCTTTTATTACTATCCTATTAAATAAAATTCTTCATTAAAATTACTACGATTCCCTCCGGGAATACGCAAGCTATGCTTGCATCTATTTTTGTATTTAAGCTGTAGACTACTCATGCTTAATTAAAAGCTTAGTAAAAATGTCTACTTCTTGTCGCAATACGCCTGAGAAATTTAATACTCATTATTTTTCTCATCAGAGACTTAACGTAGAGAATCTTAAATAAATTTATTATTAAATCTTTGAACTGAGAATTTAATTTTAGGTTTATTGTTAAGATTAAGGTATAGTCCGATCAACAAAGTGATTTGTTGCATGTAACGCTAGTTTTAAGTTAAATCCAGGGGGGCATAGCTCCCTCCGAATGAGGAGATATTAACTTAAAATGAGGTTACTAACACAATTATAACCTCATATTTTGAACATACTGTCTAAATAGGCCTTTGGGAAAATAAACTCTTGAAGTTTATATAGCTTATACTATTATCTACTCACTTTTAATTTTAGTAGTAATAATGTTAATAGTATTCTTAGGTTTTCTTATAAAAAACCTAAGTACAAGACAATATGCCTGGGAACTAACTAAATTAATGTTTAGTAGGCGAAGCCTCCCCATCAGAGACTAAATGTAGAGCATCCTAATAATAATAATAATTTATTAGACCATTCTAGATCAATTAATAGATTTAAATATTACGAAAATAAAGATAATTTCCATCAATGATTAGTAGGTTTTACCGATGGTGATGGAAGTTTTTCGATTGTCAGAGTAGCTGAAAGAAAATGAACCCTATTTTTTAAATTGACTCAGAGTACTTATAATTTAAGAGCTATACATTTTATTAAAAATCAATTAGGGGTAGGTTCAATTTACGTTGATAGCGATTGTAATAAAGCAGATTTTAGGATAAGAGATAGAAAAACTATAGGTGCTACGATTTTACCTATTTTCGATAAATATCCTCTATTGACTAGTAAATACTTTTCATATTTAAGGCGCTAGCTCTTAAAAAAGCATATGAAATATTAGAAAATCCAAATTTATCTACTCAAGATAAAGATAATTTATTACTAGGACTACAAAAAGAACAAATGCCTTTAGATTATATTTCTCCTGCATGAAAAACAGTAAACTATGAAGTTAATGATACAAATAAAGCTAAATCTGTTATGAGTAAATATTGACTTATAGGTTTCACTGAAGCAGAAGGAAGTTTTTATCTTGTAAGTAAAGATTCTACTCGTATTGTTCATGCTTTTGAAATAACTCAAAAATTAGATTTTATCGTTTTAAAAGCTATAGCTCATATATTGGGTATAAGTGTAAGTAGAAAAAAATTACATTACACAGTAGTTACTACAAATTCACGGGCTATTTCCAATATAATAGATTACTATAGTAAAACTATGAAAGGTATAAAAGCTGTAGAATTTAGAATTTGAGCTAGATCTTATGTGAAACATAAAGGTAACTATGAAAAATTAAATAGTATAAGAGAAAATATAAGAGTTTTCAGACAAATCAAATTTAATGACAAATTTAAATATAAAGATTAAGATCTAGAATGGATTAGGATGAAGGTATAGTCCAAACTATCATGAAAATGATAGAAATAACGATAGTATTTAAAAGAGTATGCTACATATTCTATAAAATATGCAGCGACTAAATTTATAAATATGAGGTTATAAATACAAAAATGTTATCCTCCATTATCAGGATTACAAAGTCATAGCGGACCAAGTGTAGATCTTGCTATTTTTACTTTACATTTAACAGGGATAAGTAGTTTATTAGGATCGATAAATTTTATAACAACAATTGTAAATATGAGAACACCAGGAATAAGATTACATAAAAAACAGTTGTTTTCTGTTAATTGTGTATAAGAGCCAAACTCCGGGGAAGCCCTAAAGCTTTAGTAACCAAAGTTGTAGAGGAAACTTTGCAGCCGGCCTGATTAATGCCTCAGGGTATGGTAATATCACTAAAGATGACGGATGTTTCGCTATCCTGAAATGGGTGATCGCGGATCTAAATCAGTTATATTTGTATCCTCTAGCCCTGGCGGAGGATTAGCAAGCTATAAATATAACTGTAAAAGAGCAACGAGTAGACGGTTCTTCCATCATTATATATGATTGTAAGGTGTACTCTAGTCGCCGGGAAACCGGTTCTAAGGTAAAACATCATATTGTTACAGTTTATACTGTATTTAGATGCGATCCTTTGAATTTACATATAAGCGTTAATATGTGTAAATGAATAAAACGAATTATACTACTAACACAAATAATATAAATCCTAACTTTATCACAGGTTTCTGTGACGCGGAGGGATGTTTTACATTAAATATCAATAAAGACCCTAGATATACTTTAGGTTGAAGCATTAAACTAGTATTTAGTATCCATTTACACTCTAAAGATATAGAATGTCTATATTTTATTCAACGTTTTTTTGGTGTAGGTAGAGTTACTATGCATGGGGATACAGCTATGTTCCAAGTTATAAAACTAAGTGACTTAGCTTGTATTATTGAGCATTTTAACAGCTATTCACTTAAAACTCAAAAATATGGAGATTATTTACTGTTTAAGAAAGCTTTTAATATTATAAATAATAAACAATATAAACCTGAAATAGGATTACATAAACTTATTAATATAAGAGCTAGCCTTAATAAAGGTTTACCAGAGAGATTGCAACTTGCTTTCCCTAATGCAACCCCGGAAGTAAGACCAGTAGTACCTAAAGCTAATTTGGATCCGAATAACCTAGATACAAATTATTGAGTATCTGGGTTTATTTCTGGTGAAGGTTGTTTTTTTATTAAAACAAGTAAATCTAAAACTCATAAATTAGGTATCAGCGTTAGTTTAAACTTTTTGGTTACTCAAGATATACGTGATGCTTATTTATTAGAAAGCTTTGTAAAATTCTTTGGTTGTGGTTCTTTCTTCTCCGCAGAAAAATCAAGTGTTGTTTTATTTGGTGTGAGAAACTTTTCTCAAATAGCCGAAATTATTATACCTTTTTTAGATAAGTACCCTATATTCGGTGCAAAAGTTAAAGACTTCGAGGATTTTAAAAAAGCATCTGCTTTGATCAGATCTAAGGCTCATTTAACAAAAGAAGGTTTAGATAAAATCATTTCTATTAAATCAGGAATGAATTTTAAAAGATAAATTTGTGCAAAGTAATATAAAAATATTATATCTTAAGACTGCTATTTTAATTTTATTTTTATTATTAAAATAAAACATAAAAATGTGTAGTCTTTTGGTGTTATAGGAATCGATAATAGCTTTAGATTAAAGTTTTCACATAATCATAAATTAAAGGATTATTGTGCACGAAATTAGCATTATTTGGATGAGCAGTAGTTATAACAGCAGTATTACTTTTATTATCATTACCTGTATTAGCTGGTGGTATTACTATGGTATTGACTGATAGAAATTTTAATACATCATTCTTTGAAGTAGCTGGTGGAGGTGATCCTATATTATTCCAACATCTTTTCTTGAGAGATATTTTAATGAACTATTCAATTTTAGCTATTATAGGTATAATTAAAATAGCCAATAAATCTAGCTTTTCATTTAAATTAAAGTATAGTACTTCTTCAAGAAGTAATTTTAACTTAGAGTCCTTTTACTTTAAATATAATGAATATTTTCCAGGCAATTCTTTACCATCAGAAAAATTCTTAATTTGATTCATAGGATTTACAGAGGGTGAAGGATCTTTTATAATAAATAAAAGAGGCGATCTTTGTTTCGTTATTACACAAAGTAATATAGATATTTATGTATTAGAATTTATACAAGAAACTTTAGGATTTGGTAAAGTAATACCTCAATCAAAAGTTACAAGTAGATATGTTACTCAAAATAAAAAAGAAATCGAATTATTTGTTCATTTATTTAATGGTAATCTTATATTACCAGGTATAAAGGAAAAGTTTGAAGAATTTGTGAAAGGATTTAATGCATGAGTATCTAAAGGAAGAATTAGATTAGATACAGTTGAAGTAAAACATACTTCAATTTTACCCTGTTTAGATAACAATTGACTTTTAGGTTTTACTGACGGAGAAGGTTGTTTTACTTGTTCCATAAATAAAGATAAAGGATTTAGTTTTAATTTTAATATTGCCCAAAAATGAGAGCAAAATGTTAAAATACTTGAACATCTTTGTTTATTATTTAATGGGGGTAAAGTATCAAAACATGCTTCAGGTCAGAATGTCTATGAATATAGAATAGGTGGATTAGATAACTGTAAGAATATATTCACTTATTTTGATAACTATAAATTAATTACGAAAAAATCTGCTTCGTATGTAGCATGAAAAGAAGTACATGCTGATTTATTAAATAAAAATCATTTAGATCCAATAAAAAGGACTGAATTAAAAGAAAAAGCTAGATTAATTAATAAATTTAATTAAAATATGGGAAAAAAAGTCAAGGTTTAACGTACAAGTTATGAAACTCTCAGGACAGATGTAAAAAGATATAAGATCCGAAAGAGTAAATATTCTATATTGAATATACCTTAGATTTAGTTAGTATTTAGTCAATATTACTTGCAACTCTTAAGTATAATACATATATGATTGAATATATGTTATTGTACATATTAAGGCGGGGGAGCTATATAAAAAAAAAATATATATATTTTTTTTTAGGCTGATTTTATGCGCAAGCTACCCTTCGGAAATCGCGAAGCCGAAAAATATGCATACTTCGTAGCCCTCTTAATATAAGGAAAAGTTAATAATAATACTAGCAATACTAGTGTTAACGGTCAATGAATATTCTCGTTCGAAGACCGTCGGTTATTTAAGTGACCGCTACAGACTGGTTCACTGGTAGGTGGCTGAAATGCTGCTTAATGTACAGTCGATTTCTTCCGTATTATAGATATACGCACAAGCCCTGGATTACTATATCACAGGTACCTGGATTTAACAAGAGAATTAATAAGTAAGTTAAATTTGAAGAAATGGATTCTTCGGACACCCAGAGGTTAAAGTTATAAGCCTCTTAATGTTGCTATATGCTGGAAACGCTTTGCTAACTAGTTTTAAATACTCCCTCTTAATTGACAAAGTAAAAAAGTTAAAACAATGAAGCCAATCAGCAGGTAACACTTTAAAAAGTGGAACCTCAGAGACTATACGCGACAATACTGAAAATTTAAAAAATATTTCTATTCATGTACCGACACACTTAAAACCATTAAATGATAAACAATTCGGACACTATCTAGCCGGATTGATTGATGGAGGTGGACATTTCAGGAGTTTTTTCTTAGAAAAAACTACTCAACAGCAGTTGGTAATTGTATTTAGTTCCCCTGATGTTCAGTTAGCCTATTATATAAAAAGTAAAATAGGTTTTGGTAATGTTAAACAAGTTAAAGATAAAAATGCTTATTTGTATATTATATCCAATAAAGATGGTATGCTTAGAGTTATCAATTTAATTAATGGTAAATTAAGAACTATTAATAAATTTAATCAAGTTATTAATAATATACTAGCTCATTCGAAATACTCAAAAGAAAGTATAGAGTTCAAAATAAATGACTCTAATGATTTTCATAATCACTGACTTGCAGGATTTTCTGATGCAGATGCTAGTTTTCAAATTAAAATTATTAATAGAATGAATAAACCTAGACCAGAAATTAGATTAAACTTTCAAATAGTAGTGGAGCGGAGCTACCCGCTCCAAAAGGATAAAAATGTTTTATTTAGATTAAAAGACCTATTTGGAGGAAATATTGGATATAGAGAAAGTCAAGATACTTATTATTATGGATCAACTAGTTTTGGTTCAGCTCTAAAAGTAATACGTTATTTTGATAATTTTCATTTACAATCTAGTAAGTATATTAATTATCTTAAATGAAGAAAAACATACATATTAATACAAGAAAGACATCATTTAACCGAAATAGGTATAGATAAAATTATGAAGAGGGGGTATTTTTCGGCTAATCCGAGCTTGCTAACAACGTGTATTCAGCAAGCTAAAGCTCGCCGAAAAAATTAATGAATAGAAATTCAGTATAAGATAGAGTCCTAACAAAAACGAAAGTTTTTGAGCATTAATCTTAATAGATCTTAATTAGACTATTAAATTAATCAAAATTATTGTTATATATTAATTGTGCCTGCTTTCGGTATAATTAGTACAACTATATCAACTAATTCAAATAAACCAATATTTGGTTATATAGGTATGGTGTATGCTATGATGTCTATAGGAATATTAGGATTTATAGTATGAAGTTGAGTAATCATGGCTTCGCCCTATAGTGATATAGGGAGTACAATTAATTTCGCTATATGCTGGAACAGTTTAGTGCTAATTAGTACCTTGTATGGTAAAAATCTAATTAGCTATACTCAATCAGCAGACAATCTGTCCCTGTATTCCTTAAAGGATAACAAACAGAGTGTCTCAGAGACTACACGCGAAACATCTTTAAGGCGAGCTAGCGCCCTCGAAAAAAAAAATACATTTTTTTTTTACCCATTTCATATTTATTATAATACATTATTTAAAAATAAAGACCCTTTATCTGATGAATGATTAACTTGATTTATTGGGTTTGCAGAGGGAGATGGTGCTATTCAAACCTACGATGAGGGTAAAAGAGTTCGTTTTGTTCTTACTCAAAAAGAAAGTGATATACTTCATAAAATACAATTTAAATTTAACATAGGTGTTGTTAAACATTTTCCTCAAGCAAAGAGTGGAAAAAATAATGATTTTTATAAATGAATGGTAGATAACCCTTCACATATTTTACTTTTAGCTTTATTATTTAATGGTAATCTAGCTCAAAGCCATAGAATTAAACAATTAGCTCTATGGGTTAATGCTTTAAATAATCGTTTTGGTTCTGAAACTATAAAGTTAAATAATACTCCTGTTCCAGTTACATTACAGGATGGCTGATTATCAGGGTTTACTGATGCGTCAGGATGCTTTAATGTATCTATTACAGCAAACTCTAGATATACATTAGGTCATGTTATAAAAATGCGTTATATATTAGATCAAAAAGATGGTGTTATACTAAATAAAGTATACGAATTATTTGGATTTGGTAAAGTAACATTAAGATCTGGAACTAAGGATGTTTATCGTTATATAGCTACCGGATTTAAAGCATTGCATGATGTGATAGTATACTTTAAATTATTTCCATTACAAACTAAAAAAGCTTTTTCTTTTGAAAAATGATTAATTGTTCATAACCAAGTGTATAATAAATTACATTTAACTGATGAAGGATTATCACAAGTAAGAACTCTGCAAAAACAAATTAATTTAAATAATAGTAGAACAAATAAAACAGGAAGGGCATAAAGATGAAGATATAGTCCGATACTTCTTGTGAAAGAAGCATACAAGAGGAGCTCTATTGCATAGCCCTAACAAAGTGTACTCTCGTATGGGTAAATAGAAAATATTTATTAACAATTTTGCATCACATGTATACAGTAGGATTAGACGTAGATACAAGAGCCTACTTTACAGCTGCTACATTAATAATTGCTGTACCTACAGGTATAAAAATATTCTCATGATTAGCTACTTGCTATGGAGGATCTATAAAAATGACACCTTCTATGTTGTTCTCATTAGGTTTTGTATTTATGTTTACAATAGGAGGATTAATAAACCACTTAGTTCTCCCTTTAAAGATCGCTATATGCTGGGAACTTCTGACAATTATACTACTAGAATTATATTCAGTGACAATGTATAATTTTGAACAATCAGCAGGAAACCAACGGGTATTTGTATTTAATACTCTAGTAGGTCCCTCAGAGACTACACGCGATCCTCGTAATATATTTACGAGAAGATATAGTCCATGAAATAAAAATACATTAATTCATTCATTTAGTAACAATAGTTTTAATCCAAGGCGCAAGCTTTCTATTTATAGCTTACGTAACCATTACTCAACTTATAGTAAAGAAGATAATACGAAAAATTTAGTAGCTTTAGCTGTATTTCCGGAGGGATACACTTCCTTAGTAGCACCACTAAAGATATATTCTCAATTTAAAGAGGATAGATCTTCTATTTTAAAAGAACAAAAAGATAAGTCAGGGATTTACTGTTTAATAAATAACATAAATGGGCATTCTTATATAGGTAGTTCTATTAACTTAGCTTCTAGAATGAAAAATTATCTTAACAATACTTTCTTAAAAAGTAGACAAAATGCTAATATGCCCATTGTAAAAGCTTTACTTAAGTATGGTCAATCTAACTTTACTTTACTAATAGTGGAGTATGTAGAACCCAAGGTTTTAACTGTTAGAGAGACTTATTATATAACATCTATATTGCCTTATTATAATGTATTAAAGCAAGGTTATTCTTATTTAGGGTATAAGCATACAGAAGAAACTAAACAATTATTATCAGAATTGGCTAGTAATAGAGTACATAGTGATACAACTAAAGGTTTAATAGCTAAAGCTTTAATAGGTGAAAATAATCCTTTTTATAATAAAAGTCATTCTATGGAAAGTAAAGTAAGAATGATGGAAGCTAAATCAGCTTATCCTGTTTATATTTATGATTCCTTTAAAAATTTATTGGTTATTTTCCCTTCCGTTTCGTCTTTAGCTCATTTAATTAAATCTAATCACCCTACTATTGTTGAGGCTATAAAAGAGCAAACTATATTTAGAGGTGAATGATATTTTACCAATATACCTTATAATATAAGTGATAATCCTTTAATATATAATTGGACTGATAAAGAATGTAAAGAATTAATATTATATATTAATAATATGAGTCATATTAGAAAAGGAATATTTGTGTATGATACTAATAAAAATTTCATACATAAGTATGAAGGAGTAATGGATGCACAAAGAGACTTAAATATTAGTCATAGTACAATTAAAAAATATGCTAAAATAGGGGGTTGTTATAATGGTTACATATTTAGTTATGAAAGATTAAATGATTAATGTATTTTATTCGTAAGTGGTGTTGTATTAGCCAATGCATCACTTGATATAGCTTTCCACGATAGAGTTTGAATCTTAGGATCAAGTATATTAATACCTAGTTTATTTGTTATGATCAATACAGGATTAGATATGCCCAATACTAATCTTAGTCGTAAAAATAATGGCAGTTATAATGATTTATCTGATAATAATAACTACAAAGAATACATAAAAATGTTTTGAGTAGGGCTAATGGACGGAGATGGAAGTATTCAAGTAAACCATTGACGTGAACAATCTTTACAATACAGACTAGTTATTAAATTATCTAACATTAAATCTAATTATAATATGCTGGTAGAGATTGCTAAAGTAGTAGGTGGAACTGTAAGAATTACAGGCAAAGAGGCTGATGTTATTTGAGTAGTAAATAAAAAGGAAGAAATTATTGAAATAATCAAAATTTTTGATACTTATCCTCCTTTAACTTCAAAAAAAATTTGTCAACTTGCATTCTTAAAAACATGTTTAACTGAAACTTCAGTAGAAAAATACTTATCAACAAGAGATACTAAATTTAAAGAACAATTAACTATTATAAAAGCTAATACTAATTATAAGGTACCTACTTACTTTAAAGCTTGATTATCTGGTTTTATAGAAGCGGAAGGTAGTTTTTCTATTCGTAAAACGGAAACACCTTCTTTCTCAATAGGACAAAATGACGACGTTTATATAATAGAAGCTATCAAACAGTATTTTGAAGTATCTAATATAGTTCGTAACCCTTACGGTAACTTCTATTTTATAGAAGTATATAAGAAAGAGGTATTAGGGAAAATAGTAGCACATTGTACTAACTATCCTTTGTTAGGAGAAAAGTTAGAATCTTTAAAAAAATTTAAAGAAAAAATTATTTAGTAAGTGTCGTGTGGTCATGTCACCGTGAAAAATTCCATACGTTTTTCGGTAAAATTATTATATTAATTTTGCTAACGGTGAAGCCTTATGTGTTTTCTCAAAGCGGAAAATAGAAGGGACGGTTCGCTCGCGATAAGAGGAATAAAAAAAATATATTTTTTTTTATACGCGCTCCTTCGGAGGCGAGACTTTGTCTACGCCGGACCCCATGTAAGGTAATACCGTGGAAACCAAAGTAAATAAATTGCACAATTTATTTTCGAGTAGGATCCGTAGAGACTAAACGTGACAATCGAAAGTTTATTAAGTTAAATGATTAGATAAGTTATAGTCCGATCCACTGCGTGAGCAGTGTTGTATGTAAATATTTGAGATAATTAATAGACTTACTACGTAGTTGCTCAATTGGGCCTGAATAGTATATCTTCTTTTAAGTACTATTTTGCAACTGACTATATGCTGGAAACTGTATTATTTGCATATTGTTTACTATTTATTTATACGGCTTATCTTTATAAATTAGATGTTAGTAAGAATATTTTTCTTTTAAATAGTCAAAATAACAATATAGCAATAAGTTCAGAACTTATGAATACACAATCAGCAGAAAACTGAAAAGGATTCTCAGAGACTACACGTCAGTTACCTATTACAGAAGATTACACATTTTGAAATTGATTTGCCGGTGTAATAGATGGGGATGGAAATTTTGATATTAGAACAAATTCTACTTATAAACAAAGAGTTCTTAAACAAATAAGAATAAAATTACATAAAAGAGATATTAGAATTTTAACACGTATACAAAATTATTTACAAATAGGTAGAATTAGAGCAGATAAAAATAAACCTTATTCAATATATATAGTATCTACAAAAGAAGACATGAAATATATTTTAGAACATATTAATGGATTAATCAGACTAAAAGTACCTGGTTTTAAAGAAGCTTGTGCTTTATATAATATAGATTATATTGAAGCTGATTATAACATAAAATTATATGATCCTTATTATGCAGGTTTAATAGATACTGATGGTTCTATAGTATTTAATTATGCTGGGAATAGAATAGAATGTAATTTGGAATTTGAATATAATAAATATTCTTCCAAGTTAAATTTTGATAATACTGTATTAAATTCTAAACCTGCTGTTAATAAACGTAAAAGATCAAACTCCCTTGCTGAAAAAGAATTCTCATCTATAACCTTTAAATTTAAAAATGTTAATCATATGTTATTTATATATGATTACTTTATGCATAATCGATTATATTCTGATATTAAATTTTACAGAGTAAGTAAAATTAAACCTTTCTTGGAGATTAGGGGATATAAAAGATCACCTAAAGGTAGTATAGAACATAAAATATACTCAGATTTCATGATTAATTGAATTAAATATAATAACCCTTTATGATATAAAGTACCTTTTGTTACCAAACATTTGGGGCTTAGCCTATCTGAAAATAAATAACGTATTGATTACAGGTAAAGATATAGTCCAATAAATTAAAGTTTAGCGACCTATATAAGCTTTTCTTCTACTAAACTTTTTAATATTCTCCAATTTTAAAGCAAATAAAGTTATAAGGCTAAGTTTATTTTGTTGCTGAATTTTATTTTTTTATATATAGATGTATATATATTACATCAAAATGTGGAGCAGCTTCGCCGCCCCCTATTTATAAAATTTATTTAATATTTTTTTATTTCTTAAAATATATAATTATGTTACCTATAATATTTATTTGTCTAAGATATCCCGGAAACCTTTTTATTTTATATTTCTATAATTCGAATTTTGTGCTTTATATAGTGTTATTTATACTATATAACTTAAGTATAATTTATCTAAATAATAAATTGTTGGATTATTTAAGGCGGAGCTATATAAAAAAAAATATATTTTTTTATAGCCCTCCTAATTTATTCCCTGCTTTTATATATGTTATTGAAGAAGTAAATGTTTAAGTCCACAAATATCAGATTCAATGCTTTTTGCTGGTGCTCTTACTAGTTTAAGTTACGCCGAGAAATATGCTGAAGTTTATCTTAAATTAGCTAAATCTTCTTATACTGAATTTGATAAGGCAGTAAATATAGCTGATAATTTACTTAATATTGCACCTATAACATTTAGGGAAGGTAAAATAGGAGCTTGCGCCTATCTCACAGTTTTGAAAAAACAGGTCGTGAGTATCAAAAATATGCATTAATGGTTGATAATAACCGTCAATTTTATGTTGACTAGTATAATCTATTGATGGACTATGATGAGGATATAAAAGATTTGAAGGCAACCGGAGGTGGTATAATGTGGGATTAGCCCCGATATGCTAATTTATTAGGGCATATTTTTCGGCTTGGCCGAGCTTGCTAACAACGTGTATTCCGCAAGCTAAAGCTCGTGAGAGCTTGCTAACAAAGTGTATTCATATCCTCTAGCCCTGGCAGAGGATAAGCAAGCTAGACACATAATAAATCTTATAAATAGGGGGAGGGGGCTATAAAAAAAATATATTTTTTTTATAAAGCTCGCTCTCTATAAAATTAAATGCATTTCCACTACGTTTTAAGTATGGGAGCTGTATTCGCAATGTTTGCAGGATGATATTTCTGAATACCGAAAATATTAGGTTTAAATTATAACTTAAATTTAGCTAAAGTTCAATTCTGACTTTTATTCATAGGGGTTAGACAAACGGGAAGACTTTTTGCTAAGGTAAAAAGATTGTATAGCTCTATCACAAAGGTAGGTGGCGCACCTAAAGGTACACCTAATCCTGAAGAGTTTATTCATTATTTTAATAATGTACAAGAAAGTAAAAAAGATATATATAAATTGTTAAGAAAAAAAGCAGGTATATACGTTTTTATAAATAACAAAACTAATAAATTATATGTAGGTAGCAGTGTTAATTTAACTAGAAGAATGGCAATTTATTATTATTATTATAATTCAGATAAACCAGCCGGAGCTTCGCGCCCTGTAATTATTAGAGCAATGAAAAAATACGGTTTAGATAATTTTTCTTTAGGAATTAAAGAATTTTGTGGTAATAATCCCAAAGTTTGTTTAGATTTAGAACAAAAGTGGATAGATCACTATAAACCTGTATATAATGTTTTAACTATTGCAGGTAGTATTTCAGGTTTCAAGCATAGTATTGAAACTATTAACAAATTAAAAGAAAAGCTTAGTAAGCAAAATCACCCTAAATTTGTGTGTAGCAGTACTACGAGCTTCGCGCCGGATGAAACAAAAGAATCTATTATTGAAGGAATAAAATTATTCTATGCAACTAATAGTCATCCTAGTAAAGGATTAAAAGGTAAATTATCTCCTCAATATGGAATAGGAGGTAAATTCGTATTTTGTTACAATGAATTAGAGGAGGAATTAGTTTTCCCTTCTATCAATGCTGCTAAAAACCATTTTAAAGTTAGATGAAGTTTAATAAAAAATAATCTTGATACAAATGAATGGGTAACTATTAACAATAATAAATGAATATTACAATCATTACCTAGACAAAAAGCGTAAGATTAGCCCCTTACAATCCTTCTATATGCTGGAAACTCTCATAAAGCTTAAGTACTTTAATAAATATTAAAGTAAAAATCTTAAGTGTATCTAGACAATCAGCAGGAAACCAAAATAACAAGCCATGTTATGAGTAGGATCCTCAGAGACTACACGAAGGAAATCTTTTAATATATTAAAAGGTTAAGATATAGTCCACACATGTAATCTTACATTCTTCCCTTAAGTTGGGGGCCTACATTAGAAATTGTGTAGTGTAAAAGGACGAGCTATGCCGTCCTGAAAAATTTGGTGAATTGCTGGAAAGACAATATGGTTACCTAAGACATATATATCGAATCAGCAGGTAAGCTTTTATTAACGTAAAAGAAACTTCAACGATCAAGCGCCAAATACCTAAAATTTTTAATAGATTTATTTAAGATAAGGGTAGTGATATGATCTAAATTATTAGTGACTAATAAGCATTGATAATTTATCTAAATTAGATTTACCAAAATCTATTTCATCTAATAAACGTAACTTGAGTCCAAATATATGAAATAAAGGCTTATTTAAACGTTCATACTCTACTAACACGGATAATAATAACTTATCTGAGACAGATAATATTGATACTAATAGATATATTAAATTTGATTCTCTTCAACAAGGATGCGAACAAATTAAATTCAAGTATTTAGGAGTTTCTGGTGTTTATAAATTAACAAATAAAAATGATTTGGATCGTGTTTATATCGGTAGTTCTAACAACTTAACTAGAAGAATGGAGGAGTATAATAAACTAACTAAAGGTTTAAGTAATCCCCGTTCATCATCAGAACTAGAAATATCTAAAACTTCAGCTTTAGATTGAAGTTTAGAATTCATATTTATTACTACACCTCAAACTTCTTTAGCTTATGAACAATATGCAATAATAAAATTTAACCCCACCATTAACAGTACTTTTAAAGTTATTCCTAGAATCAACCCTCAATGGGGAAATGATTTGAATGATGCAATATCAATAATCGAAAAATTATTGTCTAAATTTACTGTGGGTACTCAGGGTTATAATAGATTATTTGTATTCCTTAAGGCTTTTAAAATAGCCAATGGTTTAAATTATAGCATTGAAGACATGGGTAATAAATATTATTGTTTTTTAGTATTTGTATATGATATTAATTTACCAACTAAAGAACCTATTGTTTATTCTTCTATAAATAAGGCTTTAAAAGGGCTACAAATTAGTCATAACACTTTATTAAATTATATTAACAATAAATACCTTTATAAATCAAGTCTTATAATATCCTTTGAACCTTTAATAGCAGCAGAGGATTTTATTCAGTATCAAGAAAAACCTGTAGGAGATAGTCAAATCCGTAAACACATTGCAGTCTATAATGATGATAATGATGTAGTAGTGGAATTTAAATCAGGTAGAGAAATGGCTAGATATTTCCATATTGATGGTAAACTAACTAGAGCTGCCTTAGCCAACGGTGAATATAAGGAATTTTTACTAATATCTAGAGATATTTCCAATAGAAAAACAATATATGCATTCGATAGCAATACTCGTGAATTATTAACAAAATTCGATGGTGTGTCTAAAGCTTTGAAATACGCTAAAGTAAACTTTTATACATTAAAAGTTCTTATTGAAAATGGAAATTCTCACAATGGTAAAATATACAGTTACAAAGATAAATTATAACAATGCGTACGCCTAAATGTTCAAAGCAACATTTCTTAGGTTTACAAGGAATGCCTAGAAGAATTAGTGATTACCCTGATGCTTTTGCAGGTTGAAATTTAATCAGTAGTATAGGTTCTATAGTAAGTGTAATAGCTGCTTGATTATTCTTATATATTGTATATTCACAATTAGTGGAAGGAAAAGTTGCATCTAGAAATCCTTGATTAACTCCTGGATTCTACACAGACGTACTGCAAGCGAATTTAAATAGAAGTTACACTAGCTTAGAGTGAGGATTATCAAGCCCACCTAAACCTCATGCATTTGTTAGTCTACCTTTACAAAGCTAAAATTAATGCGCTTTAGGTTTTTAGCTTTATATATATCTTTATCTGGTTAATTTGATATCCATGCATTAGTTAGCGCAAGCTGCTTATAGCCAGGCTAAAAAAAAATGAATAAAGCTATCCATAAAGCAAACTATAGTTTACCGGGGGGGGGGAAGCTCCTTTGTTCACCACATACGCATCTAACAGGATTAGATAAGTAGTTACCATTTACTTACAAATATGGACTTATAGCTAATCTTAGTATATAGGATATATATATACTAAGAGGGGGTTATATTCCTAGTCTCATTAGCTCAATGGCAGAGCAGAATACTTCTAATATTTAGATCTTAGTTCGACCCTGAGATGAGATACAGTATAATATTAATATTATACCCCGGTTAAGTTTGTAAATAATAAATAGTCTATTAAATCAATAAAAAAATTTTTTTTTGGCTATTTTTGCTTCTCTATCATAATATTTAATACCTACATTTAATACCTAATTTAGCTTGTAAAGCTTGGCCTGCTTTACTGCTTTAGCTTTTACAGCTTAGCTGTAAAAGCTAAAGCACGAATTATAGAGGAGGGGTAAGCAAGGTACCCTTGCTTTCTTCATGCTTTAGCTTGTTATAGCTTCGCTTCATCAAGCTTTACCTTGCTAACTTACTAATTTCGGCTCCTTAAAAGTGAGGGCGGCGGAGGAGCTTTATAAAAAAAAAATATTTTTTTTTTAGGGTAGGAGCTTGCTATGAAATACGCGCATTCGTTCTAGCTTGCGCTAGCCCTATTAAGGATTAACTAGCTAATTCCAGTAATTTCTGTAATAGTAGTAATCCTTAAGTAGATTAAGGATTGTCAGTAAAGGAAGTAGAAGGGGGGGACACACTTTTTCTAACGAAGTATGCTTCCCCCCCCTCGAACTAAAACTTTGGTAGAAGTACCTGAACACCCACAGTAAAAAAGGATATACGGGCTCTACCTACGATTTATTAATAGTATAATGTATCCTTTCAAAGAAAAGAAATATACGGTATATCTATAATTTTATAAGTATAAGAGGACAGGGAAAGCTATAAAAAAAAATAGATCTACAAAGTATATCCAGGATTTGTACATTATACTATTTACAGTTATATTAGGTGTATATCCTTTTTTAATTTTAAACGTATTAGATTATTCTATGAATAGTTTAATATATAGTATATAAGCTTAGCTGCGCTTAGCTATAAAAAGAATAGGAGGGCTATGAATACACTTTGTTAGCAAGCTCTAGCCCCCGAGCCCCTCCGGAGCTACTACATTAATAGCTAAGCAGACTAAAGCTCTTATATGCTTTTTTTTTACCTACGAGTGACGCTGTGTGCACGTATTATAATTAAATTACAAAAAAAAAAAGTATGAAAATAAAACTAATTAATCTTTTATTATATAAAGATATACATATACCTAGACCTCATGTATTTGCAGATCTTCCGTTAAAAAGTATGGCTGCGCCGGTAGAGCTTACAGAAATAACTTTAAAGATTAATGAACTATTACCTCAACTTTCCGATTTTATAAGTCAATTTCACAATATCATATTAACTAATAATATAAATGTTATAACAGATGGAGGGGGTAATATGTCATTAGATGTTCCTGGTTATATGTCGGACACTGATGCTGAAAAATTTAGCAGAAGAATAAGTATTATTGATCGTTTAATAACAACACGTGGCCAAGAAATTAATGATTTATTACAGAAAGGATTAGAAATAGAGGGCAAATTAAAGAAAGAAAACGTTAACTATACTTCCCAAATATTAGATAAAGTTAATGAATTTAACAGATTAAATGCTTCTTATAAACATTAATAGCAGCTATGGTTATACAATAATTATTTGCAGCTTACTGCTTGCAGCTAGCTATAAGAATAACCCTTCCCTATAAGTGCAGAGCTTGCTATGAATACACTTTGTTAGCAAGCTCTGCACTATAATAAAAAAGTGTCTAAAGCTACAGAGCTAGCCTGCAGGAATATGTAGCGAAGCGCGAAGCGCGAAGCGCACTAAATTAGTATTATTAATATTATAAGATTAAACAAAGCAATAAAACCAAAGTTAGCTTGGCTATATTCCTTTTTATTACTCTTCTAGCTTATTATAGCTAGAGGAATATCTAGAGATATTACTGGATATGAATATAAAAATGGGCTAGTAAGTTAGCACACATTAACAGAGAAAAGAATTAAAAATAAAAAAAAAATGAATTATTCACCTACTCTTATTTCAATAATTGAAAATATTATATTGATGTTACCCGCTTTATTAGTGGTTGCTTATGTTACTGTAGCCGAAAGAAAGACTATGGCCAGTATGCAAAGAAGACTTGGTCCTAATGCTGTAGGATTAAAACCCGTTTAGTCCCCCTTATTTTTAACTAAATTAAGGTAAACAGAGGATGAATTTCAAGAAAAGCTGTTAAGCTAACTTGAAGCGAAGCTTATTATTACTAATAAGAACGTTCAACGACTAAAGAGTATTTTTATATAAATACTTCAGTATTCTCCTTCTAATTTAATTTGTAATAGTATGACAGAAATACTTACATTATAAAAAAAAAAATTAGAAGAAAACATAGTCTGAACCATCTTGTGAGAGATGGATTAAGAGTAAAATCTTTATAACACAATTGATTACGGTCTTTTACAGGCATTAAATAAAAATAAGACTACGAGAAGCTTCCATACTACATCAAAATTAAATAATAATGATAATTTACATAATGACGACCAGCCCTTGATTAAAGAACTTTATAAAAATAGAGTTGCACCAGTAAAGACTTTTTCAGATAAAGTTATAATATCTTGTTTTAATATTTTAGACTTAGAAAAAAGAGTCGAATTTTTTCGAAATTTAAAAGAAATACCTAATTATGATAAAGGAGGTATTTACATCTTCCAGTATAACAATGATCCTTTGGTTTATTATATAGGTAGAACTTCTTCCTTTAGTGATAGATTTAAATCTCATATTATGCATAAAACTACGGACAAATTCCATGTATTTGCTAATTTAGTAGGTTGAAACAATTTTACACTGAGTATAATAGAAATTTGTGATAGAAGTGAACATGGTAGAAGAGAAAACTTTTATCTTCAAAAATATTTACCTTTATTAAACTCTACGTTTAGTTCTAATTTTTCAGAAACTTCTGTTTATGAAACTTTAAGAAGTATCTTAAAATCAAAACAAGAAGCTTTAACTAAAGAAAAATTAACAGAAACCGGATTAAATTCTTATCCCTCGACCTCTGCTTCAATAAAAATTTTAGCTTATAATTATAATGGAACTAATATAGATAAAAATTATAGAAACTTTATTAGTATAAGTGAAGCATGTAAACATACAGGTATAGCCCGTAAGACTGTAAGTGTATATTTAGATACGAATGTTCCTATTAAAGGTTTATTATTTTTCAGTAGACCTATTGAAGACTTGAAACTAGCATTAAATTTAGTAAAACAGTCAGAGAAAAGTTTACCTTTAAGTGATTTAGAAAGTAAACCTGTATGGGTTTATTGTATAGACTCTAATAATAAAGTGTTATTAGTTAATAATGAACCTTTTAAATCTAGAGAATCAGCAGCTAAATTTTTAAACACTAGTCATAACGTGGTAAGATATTACATGGATTCTTGAGAAGGTAGAGGATATAAAGGTTATTTTTTATTTAGTAGACTTTTAACAGATATAGAAATTAATAGTTTACGTGAGATATGAATATCAGAACCTTTAACTCGTAAAACTCAAGTGTGAGCTTATGATGCTAAATCTATGGAGTTAATAAATAATTCTTCATTTGTAAGTATGCAAAAATGTGCTGAGTTTTTTAATGTAGATTATCGTAGTATTTCTAATAATTTAGATACTAAATTAACTATAAATAAAGGAGGTCAGTTTATTTATCTTTTCTCAAATGAATTAGATAAAACAACTTTACAAGAATTGAGTTTAAACCCTCAAATAGCTAAAAACGCTGTATACCACATATGAGTTTATACAAAATTAAATGATAAATACGTTTTATTAAGTAATAACCAACCTTTTAAATCTAAATTGCAAGCTTCAAAAGAGTTGGGTATTACTCCTAAAACAATTACAAGATATGTAAATACTAATAATAATTATAAAGGTTTATATTTTTTTAATACTAAACAGTAATAGTTAATTATTAATCATGAATAAATTAACATTTAGTATGGCGAGTAGCTTTTAGCTATATGAATGCGCTAGCTAGCGCATTCATATAAGAAAGCGATTGGCGTGCCTCTAAGAGGCTATCATTATTATAAAATTTTCCGATGTAGATGGCCTTCTTAAATCTGCAAGTGCCAATAGTATTAAATGAAAGAAATATCTTTATATTCTATTTCCTTATATAAACGATGGTATTTCTTTATAATACTATTAAAGAATAAAACAAATTGCTGGAAACCCTTAGGAAATAATAATAATAACTAAGACAATCAGCAGGGAACTTTTTATTATAGTAATTTAAGATAAAACGGACACTTAAATTATAATATAATAAATTGGATCTTCAACGACTAAACGTTTTACTTATACTTTGTCTAGTTTAAATGGAAATGGGTATAAGATTATATAGTCTAACTAGTATGGAAACATGCTAATTAATCTACAAGTTGCAGATGCTTTAAAATTAATCTTAAAAGAATATGTAGCACCTACACAAGCTAACTTAATACTATTTTTCTTAGGACCTATAGTGACATTAATATTTGCTTTATTAGGTTATGCAGTTATTCCTTACGGTCCTGGACTATCACTAGGAGATATGGAATTAGGAATATTGTATATGTTAGCTGTTTCATCTTTAGCTACTTATGGTATTTTACTTGCAGGATGAAGTGCTAATAGTAAGTATGCTTTCTTAGGATCTTTAAGAAGTACAGCTCAATTAATTAGCTACGAATTAGTGTTAAGTTCTGTATTATTAATAATAATAATGATAACAAATAGCCTAAATTTAAATATAAATGTACAATTCCAAAAAATAGTATGATTAGCTTTACCCCTATTATGTATATTAATAATATTCTTTATAGGATCTGTGGCAGAGACTAATAGAGCACCGTTTGATTTAGCAGAGGCTAGTTAGATTTGGCCTCTTAAAAGGTCACAAATTGCTGGAAAATCCTAAATTATGGAAAATCAGCAGGTTGACCAACCTGTCCATGGGTTAATGGTAAACTTCAGAGGCTAAACGTGATCATTTAATATAGGCTATGAAATAAAGCTCTAGCTAACACATATATTAAATAAGATATAGTCCAGACTTATATGAAAATATAAGATTAATAAATTCAAAATTATGTACTCACAAGACTAATAGTACTTATTATACAAAAATCCATCTAGGTACTTATAATATTACAAAGGTAACTAAAAGATTCTATTCTTCTGAATCTAATAAACCTTCAAGCAATACTGACGATATAAAACCTATACCTATATTAGTATTAGATAATTTAAAAGATAAAACTTGTATAGGAGCGAAGCGCCTCATAGAGAAATTTTAAAAAATAAAGGTGGTATCTATTCTTTTATTAATACGGTTAATGGTAATCAATATGTAGGTAGTGCCAAAGATTTTTATCTTAGACTTAATGAAGAGCTCGCGCCTTAAATAATAAAAAATCTAATAGAAGTTTACAATATGCTTTTGATAAACACGGTTTAGATAAATTTAAATGAATTGTTTATGAGTATTTTACTTATGAAAGTAAAATAATTAGTCATGAAGCTTTAACTGACTTAGAGACTAGTTATATTAAAGCGTTTGACTTTTCTACTCTATATAATTTTAAAAAGGACGCTACAAGTTCATTAGGTTATAAACATACAGAAGAGTCTAAGGCAAAAATGGTTGAATATTATAAGGATAAAAACAATCACCCTATGTATGGAAAAACCCACAGCAAAGAAATATTAAAATTAATAAGTAAGCCCGGGGTATTAAACCCTATGTTTGGTAAAATTCATAGTGAAGAAACTAAACAACTTATCGCTACAAAGAGAAATAAATATTTAAATGGTGTAGGGATTTTCGATTTAAGGCGCAAGCTCGTGAGCTTGCGCCTTAATAGAAAAGTTTGATAATAATGTAAAATTAGCCAAGTACTTAGAAATATCTAAAGTTACTGTGGGGAAATATTTAAACAATAACTTAATATATCAAAACAAATATATATTTAAACCTATATAGTATTAAGTTATAGTTTTTTGATCGGAATCTGAGCTGGTAAGTGGATTTATGACAGAACACGCAGCAGTAATATTTGTCTTTTTCTTCTTAGCTGAATATGCTAGTATTGTATTAATGTGTATATTTACTAGTATTTTATTTTTAGGTGGTTATTTATTAGAATTTGACATTGTATATTGATTTGATTTATTTAATTATGTATATGCATATATTTTTGATATAAACTGAGTTACATCTCTAGAATATTTTAAATTAAGAGAAATTTTAACTAGTTCTTCTGTAGATGCCTTTTTACATAGTATAACTTTAGGTATAAAAAGCTCAATAATGATATTTATATTTATCTGGGTAAGAGCCTCTTTCCCTAGAATTAGATTTGACCAGTTAATGTCATTCTGTTGAACTGTGCTATTACCAATTTTATTTGCTTTTATAATATTAATTCCTTGTTTATTATATATATTTGGAATAACTGTTGTAAATGTGAATATGTTTTAGTAACTAGTCAATAAAAAAAGTAATAAGCTATAACAAGCTCTCTATTGAATAGTTTTAGTCTTAGCCTTCTTATTCATAATATCTATATTTTTTATATTTTATATGGAAAATAATAATTCTCGGCTGCGCAAGCTAAAGATCGTCCAAGGCCTGACAACTATACTCAAATAACTGATGCAACCAATACTAACGAGTGAATTGATGACTCGGAGCGAAATAAGCATTTTCCAATCTCCCGTAGAATATTATGTCAAATTAGTAGCTTTAGCTTGCGCAGCACTAATGAGGGAAGAAGCATTTAAAGCTTGAGCTTGCGCCTACATAGAATTTGTGCGCAAGCTACCCCACATAATCTTACTATTAGACAAGAAAAGGCGTTTGTGAGATACTTGCGTGGCAATAGTGAGGCAGTTGAGCGATATACATTTGGTAGTAGAGTAGAAAAAGAGGAAGATAAACTGCGAGATTACCTGCCCGCCCAGGAGGAGCTTGCGCACGAATGTCTTTATGAAGATGTAAATAAATCTATTCATCCTTTTGCTGATCCTTTCAGGCTACGTCTGGCTATCGAATATGAATCGAGAAGATATGAGGAGTATTTCATAGCGAAGCTCCCTATTTCGGCGAAGCAGCCCCCAGGGATTAAAATGGGATAAGGGTAAGTTAGTAGAAAGCTAGTAATTTTTTTTTTTTATAACTAACGAATAGTTTCGCTAGTACACATAAAAACTTCTTTTTTTTTAGGCCATGAGACACATGTATATAGGCGGACATAGTAAATTATTTGAATGATCTCTTTTTAAGGAACTAGATATGTTATTATCCTCATTAATCACAATACCATTATTAGGAACAATAGTTGTAGCTAGTATAGGATCATATAAAAAAAATTCAGAGTTATATACTAAAACCATTGCGCTAACTAGTAGTATAATAAATTTAATTATATCATTAGTTATGTTTATTTTATTTAATAACAGCTCTAATCAATTTCAGTATGTACAAGAGCACTACAATGTACAACTATTCGATATTTACTTGGGTGTAGATGGTATCTCAATATATTTTATATTATTGACAACAATAATAATGCCTATAGCATTATTATCTAATTGAAACTCTATAAAAGAAAATGTAAAATCTTATTTAATAATTATGTTATTATTAGAAACATTATTATTAGCAGTTTTTATGACATTAGATATAATGTCATTCTATATATTCTTTGAAAGTATATTACCTCCTGCTTGAATATTTGGGAAATATTCATTGTCGTGGGATAAACTGCCAAACTCCGGGGACCCCCTAAAGCTTAAGGTACCAAGCTATAGTTGAAAAACTATAAGTGGCTGAATTAATTACTCAGGTAAGGTAACAAGCCTTAAGATTTGTGAAAACAAAATGGGCAATCGCGGATCTAAGTCAGTAGTATATGTGCGCAAGCTATATACTACTGTAAAAGAGCAACGAGTATACGGCAGTTACATTGGAACCTTACTAGGTTCACCAATGTTAAGATGTACTCTACTGGGTTTTGAAAAAAACTATCAAGTCAGAATCCCATCTAATCATTTAAGTAGTCTAAGACTATATTCGACTGTTACTTCTAGAGTAGCTAATTCTCAAACGGGTAGCTACTTACTAAAACCTTACTTTGTTACAGGTTTTACTGATGCAGAAGGAAGTTTTATAGTTAGAATTCGTAAAAACCCTAATACCAAAACAGGTTGAAGTGTAGAAACTAAATTTTCATTCTGTTTACAAAAAAAAGACAGAATGGTTTTAGATCTAATTCAATCTTTTTTTGGTGGAGTCGGTAGCATTACTTATGCAAGTAAAGACACTCTTCATTATCGAATAGCCTCTCTCCACGATTTAATTCATATCGTATTGCCACATTTTGACAAATACCCCTTAAATTCTCAAAAGAGAGCTGATTATTTTTTATTCAAGGAAATTGTATTATTAATCAGAAATAAGGAACATTTAACTATTGAGGGTATTCAAAAAATTGTAAATCTTAGAGCTTCAATAAATTTAGGAGGTTCAGAGAGTTTAAAAG
This sequence comes from Fusarium xyrophilum, assembly GCA_008711595.1. Taxonomy (NCBI): domain Eukaryota; kingdom Fungi; phylum Ascomycota; class Sordariomycetes; order Hypocreales; family Nectriaceae; genus Fusarium; species Fusarium xyrophilum. Next base: position 20,221 of record VYWZ01000058.1, on the reverse strand, counting down.
AAGCTTTTCCTAATACTGTCCCGGTTGAAAGACCTATCGTTTAGGATATAGCCATATACGATCCATATTGATTCACGGGGTTTGCTTCAGGTGAAGCTTGTTTTACGGTATTCATTTATAAATCTAAAACAAAGTTAGGGGAAGCCGTTCAATTAAAATTTGATTTAGCTCAACACTCTCGAGATTCTAAATTAATTACGAATTTACCAAATTTATTAGCCTGCGGTTCAGTGAATAAACATTCTCAAAATGCCGTGATGTTTACGGCAACGAAATTTTCAGATTTTATGGAATGTCTTATTCCTTTTTTTGATAAATATAAAATTATAGGTGTAAAATATGAGGATTATCTGGATTTAAGAAAAGTTGCCCAATTGATGGAAAAGAAGGCTCACTTAACAATTGAAGGGTTAGAAGATATTCGTAGAATTAAAGCTAAAATGAACAGAGGTCGGGCTCAACATGATGAAGAGTAAGGTTGCTTTATGAAGTAGACACTTCTTACTTGAAAGATAAATCTGATCGCCTGGTTATTTATATTAATAGGTTTATATGGATCAGATAATAAAGTAAGTGCGAGCTACTATTTATTTTTATATACATTTAATCTCAAGTGTAAAAGAACCAAATTCCGGGGAAGCCCTAAAGCTCTAGTAACCAAAGTAATAAGAGAAATTTTATTACCGGCCTGATTAATGCCTCAGGGTATGGTAAAATCACTAGTTTTCATTTATGAAAAGCTACTTTTAGTAGTAGATATGTGGGTGATCGCGGATCTAAGTCATCTTTATTATAAAGCTCAGTGAAAACAGGCTATAGATAATAAGGGTGTAAAAGAGCAACGAGTAGATGGTTCTTCGAATTCTATAAATTTAGATTTCGTAAGGTGTACTCTAGTCGCTGGGAAACCAGTTTTTGGGAGAAAAATTCATTCGCGTTCAGATATTGCAAATAATATATTTAAAAGATCTATACATACAACTAGATCTGATACTCTAGATCCTTGATTTGTTACAGGGTTAACAGAGGCAGAAGGATGTTTTGCACTAGGTTTTTTTAAAAGTGATAGCTATAAAATGGGCTATCAAATTCAAGCCATTTTCAAAATTGCCCTACATAAAAAAGACTATAGTTTACTATGTCAAATGCAAGAATATTTTGGAGTAGGAAAAATTACAAAGCATGGGGAGACTACTTTACAGTATACAGTTAAATCTATAAAAGGTTTAGATATAATAATATCTCGAGCTTGCGCCTTGATAAATACCCGCTGTTAAGTCAAAAATGAGCTGATTATAAACTCTTTAAGTATGGAATTTTATTAATTAAAAATAAAGAACATCTAAGCAGAGAAGGGTTTATAAAAATTCTTAGTATAAAAGCTACTATGAATTTAGGTTTATCAGATGAATTCAAATTATCTTTTCCTGACATTAAACCTGTATCTAGACCTTTAGTTTCAAACATAGGTACTGTAAATCCTAACTGAATAGCCGGTTTAGCTAGTGGAGATGGATGTTTTCATGTTTCTATACGTAACTCCTCTACAACTAAATTAGGTAAAGCTGTAGTATTGAAATTCCATATTGTTCAACATAGTAGAGATTTTGAGCTAATGGAAATGTTAGTATCTACTCTTGGATGTGGAAGAATTGAATTACAGTTGAAACAATCCGCTGTTTACTATGTAGTCGTGAAATTTCAAGATATTTTTGGAAAATTAATACCATTGTTTGATAAATATCCTATTAAAGGTATTAAAGCTTTAGATTATCATGATTTTAAAAAAGTAGCTAATCTAATGTATAATAAAGAACATTTAACTGAAGAAGGTTTATCTAAAATTAAATTTATAAAATTAAATATGAATTTATTAAGAAAATTTTCATAAGATCCTTTACTATTATCTGAATTGCCGGTTAGCCGGTATGAATTGAAGTAACCCAAAATTAAAGAAAACACATTAATTATGTGAACGTATGAGGTTCTTTGTTTTTACTACTGTCGATATTAAGTACATCTTCTATAATGGGTAGTACAGATTTTGATACATTATTTAAACTAAATTTTGAATATAAAACTCAAATATTCTTATTTATAGGAATATTTATATCATTTGCAGTAAAAACTCCTACAATATTTTTAAACAATTGATTATTAAAAGCTCACGTTGAATCCCCTTTAGGTGGAAGTATTGTATTAGCCGCAATTGTATTAAAATTAAGTCTATACGGTGTATTTAGATTAATATTACCTATATTACCGAAAGCTTCTTTAGATTATACTTTTGTTGTATTTACTATAGCGGTAATTACAATAATATATGCTAGCTTTAGTACACTAAGAACTACAGACGTAAAAGAACTAATAGCCTATAGTTCAGTCTGTCACGCTTCAGTATATTTAATAGGAGTATTTAGTAATACTATACAAGGATTAGAGGGTAGTATCATATTAGGTTTAGCCCACGGGTTTGTGTCAAGTGGTTTATTTATATGTGCGGGAGGAATACTATATGATAGAACAGGTACTAGACTTATATATTTTTATAGAGGAATTACTCAATTAATGCCTATATTTGCTATATTATTCTTTATATTAGCTTTAGGTAATTGCGGTGCTCCATTAACTTTAAATTTCGTAGGTGAATTTATGTCACTTTATAGTATAATAGAAAGATTACCAGTATTAGGTGTTTTCGCTTGCTCTTCTGTAGTATTTTCTGCAGCCTACACTATATATATGTTTAATAGAATATCTTTCGGTGGTTCTTTCACTAGATTCTTAGAAGAAAGTATATACGATGTAAATAAAAGAGAATTTATCTTATTATTTATATTAGTATTATTTACAGTTATATTAGGTGTATATCCTTCTTTAATTTTAAACGTATTAGATTATTCTATGAATAGTTTAATATATAGTATATAAGCTTAGCTGCGCTTAGCTATAAAAAGAATAGGAGGGCTATGAATACACTTTGTTAGCAAGCTCTAGCCCCCGAGCCCCTCCGGGGCTACTACATTAATAGCTAAGCAGACTAAAGCTCTTATATGCTTTTTTTTTACCTACGAGTGACGCTGTGTGCACGTATTATAATTATCATAATCCAAATTTATATGCCACAATTAGTACCTTTTTATTATATGAATGAAATAGTATTTGCTTTTGCTATAATAGTATTTATTCTATACGTATTATCTAAATATATATTACCAAGAATAGTGCGTTTATTCTTATCACGTATGTTTATTAATAAAATATAATATATATTAGTGCTATCCATATTCCTTCGGCTGCTAAAAACAAGCTAAAAGCTAAAAGGAAGCATTAATAATGCTATAGCTATAAATATGTAGAGTAGCTTGCGCATCGTTAGCACATAAAATAAGCAATATATATTTTTTTTTATAAAAAAAATAATAAAACTAGGGATTAGCAAGCTAAAGTTTTACTTTAGCTTGCTAAATTATAGCTTACTATAGCTCGGCTGCGCTAGCTAGGAGGAATATTAATAGCATAGCTAGAGAAAAATATGCATAGCTAGTAAAATAAATATGAGCTTGTAACGATATAAGCCACACTGTTAGCTATGAATAGTTTAGTTATATAGGCTATCCCTAGCTTTCAGTTAAAGCTAAAAGCCCTTTATTCTTTTTTTTTCTTGAGTCACTATTTCAGCTATGCAGGAATAGCTTTATTCCATTGCACTCCGCTAGCTACTATTTTGCAAATATTTAGCTTTTTAAAGATTTATATATTATAGTAGTAATAATACTACTAAATGTTTTCTATAGAAAAACAAAATTTATTCTTAGCGCAAGCTGAAGAAATAAGAAGTCCTTTAGATCAATTTGAAATAAGAGACATATTAAATTTAGAAGTTTTAGGAGGTAACTTACATCTATCTTTAACTAACATAGGATTATATTTAACAATAGGAGCTTTAATTATATTAGTTTTAAGTTTAGTTTCAACTAACTATAATAAATTAGTTAGTAATAACTGATCTATAGCTCAAGAATCTTTATACGTAACTATACATAATATAGTTATAGGTCAAATAAACCCTAAAAATGGTCAAATTTATTTCCCATTTATATATACTTTATTTATATTTATATTAGTAAATAATTTAATTGGAATGGTTAACAGGAGCCTTTATATTTTATCATTATTTTTCTCCAACATTTTGGAAGTATCAGGATTACATAGTAAACCTATATTTCAAGTACAATCATATTCTTCTCTTAACTCTGACTCTGACCCAGATACACAAATAAACATACCTAAGGATAGTCCTAGATATAGTTTTAACAATAAAAACACCTTCTACCTTAATCCTGATTATATTACAGGATTTGTAGATGGAGAAGGTTGTTTCTCGCTTTCTATATTTAAAGAAGACAGAAGCTTAACAGGTTGACAAGTTAAGCCTATCTTTAGTATATCTTTACATAATAAAGATATTAAATTATTAGAAGCTATTCAAAGAACTTTTAAAACAGGAAAGATTTATAAACATGGAGTTGATTCTATGCAATATCGTGTAAGTTCTTTAAAGAATTTACAAATAATCACAGATCATTTTGATAGTTATCCTTTAATATCTCAAAAGAGAGCTGATTATCTTTTATTTAAGCAAGGTATAGCTATAATAAAGAATAAAGAGCATTTATCTATAGAGGGTATTTTGAAGTTAGTAGGAATTAAAGCTACATTAAACTGAGGCCTATCAGATAAGTTTAAAGAGAGTTTTCCTACTGCAAAAGCAGTAGTGAGACCTTTAGTAAGACATGATACTTTAAATATTAAGATTAAAAACTTAAACTGAATTAGAGGATTTATAGAGGCTGAAGGTAGTTTCCAAGTTATAATTCAAAATAATAGAAATGTTAGTTTAAGATTTTCATTGACTCAACATATTAAAGATGAAGAGTTGTTAAAGGATATAGCTACTTATCTAAACTGTGGTAGATATTACAAATCACCAGGACGTAATGAAGGTCAATACTTAGTTACAATCTTTTCAGATATAGATGATAAGCTAATACCTTTCTTAAACGAATATCCATTATTAGGTATTAAACAATATGATTACTTAGATTTTGCACAAATAGCCGAACTAATAAAATCTAAAGCCCATTTAACGGATGAAGGGTTAGAAAAGATAAAATTTATTCAAAGTAATATGAATAGAAATAGAATAACAATAGAAGAATAGATAAATGTTGAGATAATTGTAATATCATAGATAAATAATAATAAAATATAATAAATTTCACTATATGCTGGAAACTTCTAATGCCTTTAGGTACCAATACAGGTGAAAATCTTAAAGGATGAAACAATGAACAATCAGCAGGAAACCAAAATAACAAGCCAGGTTATGAGTAGGATCCTCAGAGACTACATGTGAAAGATCACTTAACACTGTTTTACAATAACAACTAAGTGATTAAGATATAGTCCACCACGGTAAGTCTATAAGACTTACTGTGTTGTCCATACAGTTTTGCTTCTACAGGTCATTTTGCCTTAACATTTGCTCTTAGTTTTACAATAGTATTAGGTGCGACTATATTAGGATTCCAAAAACATGGTCTAAAATTCTTTTCTTTATTAGTACCAGCTGGTTGTCCTTTAGCTCTTTTACCTTTACTAGTTACTATTGAGTTAATATCATACCTTGCTAGAAATGTCTCATTGGGATTAAGATTAGCCGCAAACATAACAGCTGGTCATATGTTATTAAGCATATTAAGTGGGTTTGTTTATAATATAATGAATTCTGGTTTTATATTCTTCATTTTAGGATTAATACCTTTATTATTTATTATAGCCTTTTCAGGTTTAGAATTAGCAATAGCCTTCATCCAGGCGCAAGTGTTCGTGGTACTAACTAGTTCTTATATAAAAGATGGATTAGATTTACATTAATATTTGTAGCGAGCTAGCTGTAGCTTTTATAGCAATAAGAGGGACTTCGTTCGTGCTAGCTAGAACTATAGCAATTCGCTATAATAATAAGCTTTAGCTAGCTTTATTTCTATTCCCGAGCTTTAGCTTGCACAGCCGATAATCAGCAAGCATACTTCGTTAGCATACAGTAGCATATTATCTGTGCTGTTTTTGGCTAAAATATTTATTATATAGCAGTGCAGAGCTTGCTAACAAAGTGTATTCATAGCAAGCTCTCGCCTCCTGCACTAAAGCTAAAGCTAAAGCTAAATCTAGCCCCCTGCTACCGCTATTACAGCAATTACAGGTATTAGCTAACTATAAGCTAAGCTTCGGTTAGTTTATTTTTTTTTAATGACTATAGGTAAGCTATTAGTACTAAGTGTTTATATTGAGGAAAGTTATAATGAACAATAACAATTTATCCTAAGGTGCTCGTATAAATAGTAAGCTATAGCTTTAGCTTGCTATATATAGCAAGCTAAAGCTAAGCACTAAACTCTGCTTTGCACCCAGGAAATTAATAAAAGTTATATGATATATATGAAGAAAATAATACTAAATTATTTATATAATTTATATGAAAAATAGCGAGCAAGTAGCATTTTATAGATAAGTATCTGTTTTAGTAAAATTTACATTAAATAGCTTATATGTTTTTTCCTTAGTTAATGGATTTAGATCCATTAGTGATATATGAATAGTTCTATATCAAAAAAAAAAATAAAAGTTGAGTTTGGTGATGGCTCTGATTGAATGCTGTCCAAGTGCTTGACACATGCTAATCGTACGTTTTAATTGCTATCCCTTTGGGAAGGCGCAAGCTCGTAAGCAATTAAAAAGTGGTGTACAGGTGAGTATAATGATATTCTTCGCCGGCCTTAAAGTGGAGGTAAATCCTTCATAATAAATAAAGGAAACAGGATGAGAACTTGGCAAATAAAGCTAGGCTTCTCATCGTTTCTGCTTTAAGAGGATAATAAATATCTTCGAGATAGGTAGTAGTTAAGGTGATGACTTAACTAGCCTTAAACTCTCGTAGTCGAATCTGAAAGGTTGATCGACCACATTGGGTCTGAAAAAACCCCAATGCAAGTTAGTACAGCAGTGAGGAATCTTGGTCAATGGCCTAACGGCTGAACTGGCAACTTGGAGAAGTGGCAAGTCTTCCAGTATGGGGAGCAAAACAGCTATGGGTCAAGTCCGATATCTTTAGGAGGGGGGAAGCTCCTCTTATTGTGAGGGCGAGTTTTATAACACCATAGGACTGGCCGTCCCATATGAAAAGATTATATTAGAATTGAATGAAGCTTTGTTTATATATTGATAATGACAGTATATATATCGTGTCTTGACTAATTGCGTGCCAGCAGTCGCGGTAATACGTAAGAGACTAGTGTTATTCATCTTAATTAGGTGCTTTGTGAAGTAGGATCTCACATGTGTGCCTCAAACCATCAAACTCCGGGGACACCCTAAAGCTTTTGATACCAAGCCGTGTATGAAAATACATGTGTGGCTGAAGTAATTACTCAGGTAAGGTAATAAGTCAAAAGATGATCGAAAGTGAAATGGGCTATCGCGGATCTAAATCAATAGTAGAAAAGGTACAGCCAAGGCAAAACACTATTGTAAAAGAGCAACGAGTAGACGGTGGTTACATTAAGAAATTAATGTTAAGGTGTACTCTAATGGGCCTCGAAAGAGGTTATCAAGGCAGAATCCTTTCTAACCAAATTAATAATAATTTAAAAAGATTATATAGTACGACGGCAGTACTAAATAATAAACAACTAACTCCAGAGTGTAAACAATTAAATCCTTGATTTATCTCTGGATTTACAGATGGAGAAGGTTGTTTCAGAATTTCTTTTACTAAGAGAAATAATTTGATAGGTTGAAGAGTCCAATTATTTTTCCAAATTACTTTACATCGAAAAGATGAACTTTTATTAGAAGGTATTAAAAATTACTGGGGTGTAGGTAAAGTCTACAAGTCAGGAAAAGATACTCTTCAATATAAAATCCAATCTTTTACTGAAATTGAGGCTATATTAAATCGAGCTTGCGCCTTGATAAATACCCTCTTATCAGTAAAAAGCGTGCAGATTATGAATTATTTAAGAATGCATATTATATTATTTTAAATAAAGAACATCTTACTGAATCTGGATTACGTAAACTTGTTGCTTTAAGAGCTTCTTTAAATCTAGGTTTACCTGAACAGTTGAAAACGGCTTTTCCAGATATTGTTCCTATCAGTAGACCTTTAGTGGAGGATATAAAGATCCAAGAGATTAACTGATTGATTGGATTTGTATCAGCCGAGGGTTGTTTCCTGGTAGGGTTACGTAAATCTAGTAGTTATTCAGCTGGATATCAAGCATACTTGATGTTTATAATTACTCAACACATTCGGGATCAACAATTAATGAATAGTTTAATAGAGTACCTAGGCTGTGGTAATATAAATAAGAAGAAAGAAGTTTTTGAGTACCAAGTTTCTAAATATTCAGACTTAACGGAAAAGATAATACCTTTATTTAATAAATATCCTATCATAGGACAAAAATATGAAGACTTTAAAGATTTTGAGAAAGTCGCTATTTTGATGGAAAATCGTGTTCATTTAACCACTGCAGGAGTAGATAAAATACGAAACATTAAAGTAAATATGAATAAAGGTAGAGAATTAGATTAAATCGATTATTAATTTGTATGGTAAATCTGTTTAGTTACAATTAGTGCCGAATTGTAACGGCCATGTTAAAGGGTACCCAGACGGTCAATATAGCTTATAAAATGTTAGTACTTGACTAGAGTTTTATGTAAGAGGGCAGTACTTGAGGAGGAGAGATGAAATTTCGTGATACCAAAGGGACTCTGTAAAGGCGAAGGCAGCCCTCTATGTAAAAACTGACGTTGAAGGACGAAGGCACAGAGAACAAACAGGATTAGATACCCAAGTAGTCTTTGCAGTAAATGATGAATGCCATAGGTTAGATGGGTGGGTAGTCGTAGTTGAGTTAATTTAGCAAACTAATGATCTAGACTAGCCCACCATATATTTGGTCTATAAATGAAAGTGTAAGCATTTCACCTCAAGAGTAATGTGGCAACGCAGGAACTGAAATCACTAGACCGTTTCTGACACCAGTAGTGAAGTATGTTGTTTAATTCGATGATCCACGAAAAACCTTACCACAATTTGAATAATTTTATTACAGGAGTTGCACGGCTGTTTCCAGTTAATGTTGTGAAACTGTGGTTTCCATGAAATTAACGTAATCCCTGGCTTTATTTTTTTTTTATTTACGATAAAGCATTCAGTCCTGGAAATTTGGAAAGATAAAGGGGACAAAGACAAGTCATCATGGCCTGCTGAGTGATCTAGGAAATCACCATCGTGGGATAAACTATCAAACTCCGGGGACGCCCTAAAGCTTCTGGTACTAAGCCATATATGAAAATATATGAGTGGCTGAAGTAATTACTCAGGTATAGTAACAAGCCAGAAGATGCGTGAAAACAAAATGGGTTATCGCGGATCTAAGTCAGAAGTATTTGCAAATACTTCTGTAAAAGAGCAACGAGTAGACGGTAGTTACATTGGATTATTAAATAATCCAATGTTAAGGTATACTCTAACGGGTTCCGAGAGGAATTATCAAGTCAAAATCCTTTCTAATCAAATAAATCAAATAAGGACGTATTCAGCCAACAACTTATCCCAGAAACCAATGTTAAATGGCTCAATAAATCCTTGATTTTTAACAGGATTTTCAGATGCAGAATCTTCTTTCTCTATTTTAATTAAGCATAATAAAAATTATGCTACTAATTACAGAGTTAAAGCTATATTTGCCGTAGGATTACATACTAAGGATACAGCTATACTTGAAGCTATTAAATCTTTTTGAGGTGTAGGTAGTATTCACAAGCATGGTGAACACTCAATACAGTATAGAGTGGAATCTATTAAAGATTTACAAGTAATTGTAGACCGAGCTTGCGCCTTGATAAATATCCACTTGTAACCAGTAAGAGTATTGACTATGGAATATTTAGAGAAGCTTTTTATTTAATTAAAAATAAAGAGCACTTAACTGAAGAAGGTTTATCAAGTATAAACAGATTAGTAAATAAATCCGATTTGAGTATCTCAGAGTATAAATTTAAAGGTATACCTGATCCTCAATGAATGGCAGGATTTTCAAGTGGAGATAGTAGTTTTAATATAAAAGTTAGTAAATCTGAAACTACTAAGTTAGGTACAAGAGTTCAATTGAGATTTGCTATAGATTTGCATATCAAAGATAAAGAATTCGTTAACTACTTAACTACATATTTTAACTTAGATAAAAACAAGTATGTTTATTTATCTAGAAATTCTGTAAAATTCGAGACTACTAATACTAAGGATATTACATCAGTAATAATACCTTTCTTTATTAAATACCCTATTCAGGGTAAGAAGAGTTGAGATTTTATGGATTTTAATAGAGTAGCTAAGATGATTAATAATGGAGAACATTTAACTAAAGATGGGTTAGCTGAAATATTAAATATAAAATCTAATATGAATCAGTAAAAGTTATATGAATCGTTCTATTTATTATTTGTATGATAAATTTGATCGCTGTGTGATATTGTGGGCTATAGACGTGCCACATATTCCTAAACAAAGAGATGCAAAAATGTGAATTTAAGCTAATCTCAAAAAATAGGATATAAATTTTAAGGATTGTAGTCTGAAATTCGACTACATGAATAAGTAATTACTAGTAATCGTGAATCACCATGTCACGGTGAATAGACCTTGGATTGGTACTAACCACTCGTCACATGCTGAAAGGGGCATGCGCAATAAGTTTGCTTTCTTAGTAACAAGTAAAAAAAACAAATAGGTTTTATATATTCTTTTATTGGGAATCTTCGTATGCGTGGCTCTAATTAGTGTTAAGTCGAAATACGGTTCGCGTAGTGGAAGTTGCGCGGGATTAATTAACATTAACCATAAAAATATATAATATATAGATATTATATAAAGGAGGGTTCCTTTATTGGTAAGAAGGGTTGAGCTGTAAACTCAATAGCTGTTGCTTTTAAGAGTTCGAATCTCTTGTCTCCTAGAATTAGTAACTTAAATAGGTAAAGGACTTCCTTGTCACGGAAGTAGATGGGGGTTCGAGTCCCTTCTAATTCGCATGAAAAGAATATTATTTCACGACATTGGGAAAGTTAGGTTTTCAACCCTAGGAATTAAAATCGGGTTCTTTATAAATTTTTTAATCCCAGCAATGATAGAGCGTATCTTGAAAAATTGATTTAATAAATACGAAGGTATACCCTAAGGCTAAATGTAGCAATGCTTTTAGATATTATACTACTAATAGTAAAAATACAAATAACAATTTACTAGTTAGTGATATTAATGTATTAGAGCAATCCTTATACAGTCGACCTGAATTTTATGAATTATTCTGTGGTCTTACAGACGGTGAGGGTAACTTTTATTTTGGACGATCCACGAACTTTTACCAATTCTTTTTTCAGATTCAACTCCATATTGACGATTTTAACGCTTTAATTTTTATTAGAAATACTTTAGGGTTTGGTAAAGCCTTCGAGTTTAAAAACACGTGTATATTTAGAGTAAATAATATTGAAGATATAAAAAAAATAATAACAATATTTGAACAATATACTTTAAATAGTACTAAGTTGCTAAACTTCCTTAGTTTCAAGGAGGCTTTCGAGTTATATCTTAACTCTAATAAAACACAAGATTTAATTCAACAACTTGAAGAGATAAAAAGCAGCGTTAATAGTAAAAGAACTGATTATAAATTACCAGCAAATCATAAATATAGAATTACTGCTTATTGATTACTAGGATTTATCGAAGCTGATGGTTCATTTTTCATTAAATCTAAAGAATTAAGCTTAATTTTTAATATTAGTCAATCATTTGTTGATTTAGGTTTATTGAAAGCTATACAAGCATTCTTACTTCAATTAGGGGATCCAGGGTTAAATAAATCTAATAAGGATAGCCTTAAAGTTAGACTTGTAACTAGTAAGGAGGAATTAGGTAATAAACAATTATGCCAAATAATTGTTAATCAACATGATTACATCCGAGAAGCTTTAATACCTTTTCTTAATTCTTTGAGTTGACAAACTAAGAAGAAAAAAGATTTTTAAGATTGAACTAGTATCTTGATGCTTAGGGATAAAGGGTTTCAATATATAGATGAGGGTTTAAGACTGATAGAGTTAATCATTAGTCAAATGAATAACCGTAGATTATCTAGCTCTGAGGTAGCAATAGTGGATAGATAATTTTTATATAAAGAGATTGGCCTTATGTTAAATAAACCTTCTAACTTAGAAGTTAGAGGGGGTAACACTTGGGTAATTTCACAAAATAGATTTATTAATAGAACGGAAGCTAATATAGTACAACTTATAGGAGGAGCTTGCGCACGGGGAAGTAGTTGAAACATTTTATACCTTTAAAGATTGCGCTAAGTATCTAGAGGTGTCTTTACAAACTATTTCCAATAGAATTAATAAAAATAGTCAATTTAAATTTAAAGATAAATTATATACTCTTAAAAAGGTAGAATTTACCGACTAAAAGTAAAATAAGCTAACACAGATTTAGTTATTTAGAACCGTGGTTCGATTCTGATCTAATTCGTATAGTAGGATACGTAGCCTACATATCTTGGTTAGCTTTTATAGACTAGCTTTATAATTTGGGCGAGCTTGCTGGAGCTTCCCCCCCCTCCGGGGGGGGGGAGGTAGCGCCCTCGTAAAACTTTTAGTTTTTAGTTTTTAGCTTGCCTTTAGCTTTTAGCTATCTGTAATTAAGGTGCTGGCGGCTAGATGGAACTATTATGCTTCCCTATATAAAATATTTATTAGCGCTAGCTAAAGCTCTAGTTAATGCAGGAAAAGTTTCCATAGGTAGGGTAAGATATTTGCTAAGTATTATGTTTTATACATCTAGGTGTTCGAATCACCTCTTTTCCGTAGTCTGCATATATAGCTTTAGCTTTAGCTTTAGCTTTAGCTTTATTTTGGGACGGAGGCTGTAGCGTATTTTATGGGGGTAGCTTTAGCTTGCGGATATTTCGTGCGTGCTTAGTGTGGCTTCGCACGAAGGGGGGGGGCGAAAAATATGCTTAGAACAAAGAGCTTTATAAAAAAAATTTATTTTTTTTATAGCCTGGCTGCGCTAGAGCTTGCCCCCCCTTCAGACTAGAGAGGGGCAAGCTCGTGCTAAAGCTCCCCCTAACAAGGAGGAGTACACTTTGTTAGTAGGGCGCTTCGCTCTATGAATACACGTTGTTAGCAAGCTCCGTTGTTAGCAAGCTCCTCCTTCGGCTGTCTATTTGAGCCTCTATAGCTCAACGGTAGAGCATAATACTGTTAATATTATGATAGATGTTCGATTCATCTTAGGGGCTTTTAATATGTGTATAAAACTAAAAGATTTATAATATATAATATATATGACAAATTTAATAAGAAGTAATTTTCAGGATCATCCCTTCCATTTAGTGTCACCGTCTCCTTGACCGCTGTATACAAGTATTGCTTTATTTGCAGTAACAGTGAACGGAGCATTATCAATGCACTTATTTAATAATAGCTATATAGTGTTTTACTTATCATTAATAACATTAGTAGCATCTATGTCTTTCTGATTTAGAGATATAATAGCAGAGGGTAAACTTAAATTAAAAAATACATTATATTATTATTTAAATATCGCACAAAAAATTCCTTCTTCTGAAATAGGAAAAGCTTTAGAGATGTATACATACAACAATAATACTACAGTTTTTACAGATAACAATAAATTAGGTTATTATTTAGCTGGTCTTTTAGAAGGAGATGGTTCTATCTCTCTTCCTTCTTTAGGGGTTACAAGTTTAAATAGAATATTAAATCCTAGAATAGTATTTACTTCTCATATTAATAATATAGGAATGTATGCATACATACAATCAGAATTAGGTAATATAGGACGTTTTCAAGGCGCAAGCTCTTCTGGTGAAAATATTCTCCGTTATATTATTGGAGATAAGGAAAGTATTATTCTTTTTATAAACTTGGTACATGGTAAACTTAGAACACCTAAAAATAAAAGATTTAATGATTTAATCCAATTTATCAATAACAAATATGATTTAAGTATATCAGAAAGTTTATTAGATAATTCTAGTTTTACAGATAACAGTTGATTTACAGGTTTTACTGAGGCTGATGGACATTTTGGCATTAAACATATAGAAAGAAAAGATAAGTCTGAAACTCGTAAAAGATCTGTTAGTGAAAATGTTTCTTTAAAATTTAGATTAGATCAACGTTTATATGATAAAGCTACATCATCCTCGATGGAACCTTTTATGAATAGTTTAGCTTTATTTCTTAAAGCTAATTTAAAGACATATGCTGTAAAGAATTCTGAAGTATTATCCGTTAGTGTAGAATCAATACAAAATATAAGTTTTCTTGTAGACTATTTTAATAAATATCCTTTAATAGGGGATAAACTTAATAATTTTAAAAAATGAGAAATAGTCTATAATATGATTATATCTAAAGAACATCTTACTAAAGAAGGAAGATTAAAAGTGAGAAATTTAATTAATAAAGATCAATAATATAATATATATATGTGCTCTCTTTAAATTTAACAAATTGCTGGAAAACCCTATAAATAGGATGATCAGCAGGGAACTAAGAGACGGATAAATATCTCTTAGTGCCTTCAGAGACTAAATGTTAAAAATTAATACGTTAGGCACAAGTTATAACCTATTAATTAAGATATAGTCCAACTAATATAGAAATATATTAATAATATCTATCGACATACTTAGGAAATCATACGAAAAGATTAAATTTATGTAGATGGAGTTATAAAAGGGTTAAATTATACTACAATAGTGAGTTTTGTACAAAATTAAAATTAGCAGGCTCCGCCTCTAATACTAGAAATTATAACACTAAGGTTAATAACCTTCAACTTGGTTATTATCTCGCAGGATTAATTGAAGGAGACGGATCTATAATACTTAGAAAAGGAGATAAAGAAAGTACTTTACCTAAAATAGTTTTTACTTTCGGTAAGAACGAATTTTCTATGTATAACAAATTAAATAAGATTCTTAATACGGGAGTTATTTATAAAGAGAAAACCGGTGCTTATAGATATAGCATAACAAGTTCAGATGGTATGGTAAAAATAATAAATCTTATTAATGGGAAATTTAGAACCCCTAAAATCTTAGCTTTACATAATGCTATAGATAATTTAAATAAGTGAAGAGAAACTAAGTTATTAAAGCTACCGTTAGACACTAGCAGTTTAGATTCGAACGCTTGATTAGCAGGTTTCATAGATGCAGATGGTCATTTTTCTATCAAATTAACTGGTAGTTACGGATCAGATAGCTCAGAAACACGTGGAAGAGTACAATGTGTATTTTCTATAAATCAAAGTGAGCTTAGTAGAACTTCTGGTGAATCTAATGTTACTTTTATGACAGAATTAGCTAATTTTTTTCAAGCGAATTTAAATTATAAAACAAATAATAGTTCATTATTTAAAAATCCATGCAAGATGCTTGTATTTTTTGCCCAATCGGACAGAAAGCACTATATCATAACTAATTATTTAAGTAAATTTCCTCTAATGTCTAGTAAGCATCTTAATTATTTATCCTTTTATAAAGGATTAAATTATTTAGGTAAAAGATTGACAAGAGAAGAAATTATTGAAATACGTGATATTAAAAACTCTATGAATAACCTACGTACTGAATTTAATTGGGATCATCTTAATAATTTTAATCTATATACAAAATAAGCAACAAACAATAATGTGTGCACAAGCTATAACTCTAGCTTGCACAGCCCTATATATAACTTCAATAAATTTACAATACTTTTCTAGATTGATTCCTATCCTGTATGAAGGCGTAAGCTCCATACAGGATAATTAAAAATAGTCTATTCTTGACATATTTAGGTAACCACACCTTAGCAGTGCAAAAGGGGTTAAATCTAGGAGTAATACTATTTATAGTATCTGAAGGTTTATTTTTTGTAGCTATCTTTTGAGCATTCTTCCATAAACAAATCGCACTGTGGATAAGAACCAAACTCCGGGGAACCCCTAAAGCTCTAATAACTAAGCTATATTTTCAAAGATTTATAGTGGCCTGATTAATGACTCAGGGTATAGTAACATCATTAGAGATTCTTGGCTTAGGCCAAGGAATGGGCAATCGCGGATCTAAATCAGATAGCCATATATCTGTAAAAGAGCAACGAGCAGACGGTTCTTCAATATTTTCTAAATATTGTAAGGTGTGCTCTGAGAGCCAGGGAAACTTGGTTTTTATACATCCTCTTATATCAAGAGATGTTAATACTGTTTTATCTAGATCTACTTATAGATATTTAAGTAGTAGACAAACAAAAAATATTCTATATTCAAATATAACTCAAAAATCTTATTATTCCACTACAGGGACAGCATTTAATACTGAGACTAATCCATTAAACCCTAATTATATTACAGGGTTCACAGACGGAGAAGGATGTTTTACAGTTGGAATTAGTTCAGACTCTAAATACAAAACAGGTTATAGAGTAAAAGCTACATTTCAAATAGGCCTCCATGAAAAAGATTCCGCTTTATTAGAACAAATTAAATTGTTCTTTGGGAGAGGGAATGTAACTAAATTAGGGGCTGAATCTGTACAATATAGAGTTTCAGGTTTAGATGATTTAAATATTATTATTAATCATTTTAATGACTACCCTTTATTAACTAAAAAATATTCCGACTATATACTTTTTAAAGAAGTTATAAACTTAATGAAAGAAGGTAGACATCTTACTTTAGAGGGCTTAAATAGAATAGTTTCAATTAAAGCTACACTAAACGACAGAAAACTATCGAACGCTTTAAGTTTAGCTTTTCCAGACGTAGAGCCTAATTTAAGACCAGAGTCATTGCTTAGAAATATACAAGATCTAAATTGGTTGGCTGGTTTTACAGATGCGGAGGGATGTTTCTTTATAGCGTTAAGAAAATCCCCAGGTTCTAATTTAGGTGAAACTGTCTGGTTAAAATTTATTTTAACTCAACATAGTAGAGATAAAGACTTATTACAAAGTTTTACACAAACTTTAAATTGCGGTAGATATATACCTAAATTAAACTATGGAGAGTTTGTAGTTGAAAAGTTTACAGATATTCGGGATAAAATTATACCAATATTTGAAAAGTTTAAATTGCATGGAATAAAATCCAAAAATTATGAAGACTTTAAGCAGGCGGCTATTCTTATAGAAAATAAGGCCCACTTAACTAGAAAAGGATTGGATGAGTTAAAAATAATAAAAGGTAAAATGAATAAAGAAAGAAAAACAGTGTTACGTAGAGATGTGTAAAATTAAATCCATATTTGTATACTTAAGTATAATAAGTAAACAAAAAAAAAATTGAGTGCATTAACACCTACTGTAGAATTAGGAGCTCAATGACCACCTATGGGTATAGAACCTGTAAACCCTTTTGAATTACCATTACTTAACACAGTAATTTTATTATCTAGTGGAGCAACTATTACTTATGCACATCACTCATTAATAAAAGGAGAAAGAAGAGGAGCTTTATACGGTTCTATCTTTACAGTTCTATTAGCTTTAATATTCACTTACTTTCTTAACCCCGAGTTTACTTTTTTTGTTATATGTATTATGAAATACATTGTTTATATATTATTTATAAGTGGCAGTGCCACTTATAGTTTAGAATCTATACATACACCTGGTCCTGTAACCGGGTCTACTTCCTTTAATAGACATTTACGGCGTATAACTACTAAAACTGGTAAAAAATTTTATAGTACGGTAGCTTGCGCTGGACAAAGTCTCCCCGCAGGAAATACAAATGACTCAGCTTTACCTCCTTATTGAGTAACAGGTTTTACAGATGGTGAAGGTAGTTTTAGTCTTAAAGTATCCAAGAGTATCTCTACACGTTCAGGGTACAATGTTACACCTGAATTTAAGATAGAGTTACACAATAGAGATATCTTAATACTAAGAAAAATTCATGCTTTCTTTGGTATAGGTACAATTAATGAGTATGCAGATAGAAATAAGGCAAGCTATAGTGTCCAATCCGCTAAGGATATGGCTAAAATAATTATACCTCATTTTGATAAATACCCATTATTGACTCAAAAACAAGCAGATTTTCTCTTGTTTAAGGAAGCTATAAATTTACTTTTAACAGGTAAAGCTCGTTCTAGTATTGAAGGAATATATGAGCTTATGAATATCAAGGGTTCTATGAACAGAATGCAGTCAGATAAATTAATTTTTAATTTTCCTAATCTTAAATGCGTACCACGTTTAGTTATTAATACACATGAGATTAAAGATCTAAACTGATTAGCTGGATTTGTAGATGCTGAAGGTTATTTTTATGTAAAATCATTAATAAATTCTAGATATACAACTGGTTATAATATTACTTTGGTTTTCTCTATTACTCAACATGCGAGAGATGAAGTTTTATTAACAAAATTTATTGATTTATTAGGTAGCGGAAAGATTGAGAAATCTTTAAGTAGACCTAATGCGGTAAATTATCGTGTAAATAAATTTAGTGATATTAAAGATAAAATAATTCCTTTTTTTCAAAAATATCCTTTACAAGGTATAAAGCTTAGAGATTATTTAGATTTTGTCAAAGCATCAGATATTATAGCCGTTAAAGACCATTTAACTCCCGAAGGTATTAAAAAGATAAATTCTTTAAGATCAGGTATGAATAAAAGTAGAGAGATTAATTAACCATTAGTACTCATTTATATATATATAAACAACATAACAAAAAAAGTAAATTTTGAAGGTTTTTATTTAAAAGTATATATAAATAATTAAGGCTAGCTTCGCTAGCCCTCTTTATATATTTTAGATATTTCAACTTAGTAGATTGCATGAAACTCTGTAAATTTTATTAATATTAACAAATTATCGTTGATTATGGTTAATATTCATTAATTTAAAGATAATATGCAGCCTAATCTTATTTATAGTTACATATGACTTTTAATAAGGTAGGTTCAACGACTCATATATAGATATAAAGGCTTTACACTTGGCCGTATGACTAGCATAATTTGCTTAGTATATTAATTAAGTGGTCGACCCCTTCCATATCTATATATTTAAAAACTTAGATGTGTATATAGCAATATTATTGCACATAAGATATAGTCTGACCAATAATGAAAATTATTGAAAATGTTATAAAACATAACATGTAACACCATTTCGTTCAAGGGGTAGAATATAGCGTTTCTTCCTTTACTATTAGTGACGGTGTATTTGGAACATGTTTCTTCTTCGGTACAGGTTTCCACGGGTTAATCCATGTAGCCCTTTTTACATATATATTTATATTATTATCTACAATACAAATAAAGATAAATAGCCAGGATGAGGCTATTTATGATAAGTTATTAATAACTTTACCTGATTCTAATAATAGTTATTACATAGATAAACAATTTATAGAATGATTAGTAGGATTTACAGATGCAGAAGGTAATTTTAACATAAAAACTACAGATTTAAATGAGAATACATTTAAATATGTCCAATATACTTTTCAAATAGGCCTACATGAAGATGAAATAGGAGTATTGGAGTATATTATGGATACATTAAAATGTGGACATATTTCTAAATCAAAAGGTAGAGTTAATTACTTTGTAAATGATATAAATTCTTTATTGTATATAATAATTCCTATATTTAATTATGTTAATCTTAATAGTTCAAAATACCATCATTTTGTATCTTTTGCGAAAGCGGTAGAATTAAAAAGAGACAATCTCAAATTGTCTGAAGCTGATAAGCTAGAAATAATTAAACTTAAAAAAGAGATGCAGCAGCAAGATATGTCAGGTAAATGAATACCTAGCACTATTAATGAAAAAATAAAAATAACTAACTTTTGACTAGCTGGATTTATGGATGGTGAAGCTACTTTTTCCACTAATAAATATATACCTAGATTTAAGTTAGAAAATAATATAAAGGAATTAGAATTATATAATAAAATAAGAGAATTCTTAACAACAGGTAAAGTTCTATATACTTCATCAAGAGAGGATAAAAATCCAACTATAATATTAGAACTTAATAAAGT